>AWOL01S0056582.1:0-19201 GCA_000715115.1 Nicotiana otophora
GATTATAGCAAGTTGAGATTTTAGGATTTTCTAGGAGTAAGAGAATGTGATGTTGGGTGAAGAAACACCCAACTATAACAAGTTGAGATTTTAGGATTTTCTAGGAGTAAGAGAATGTGATGTTGGGTGAAGAAACACCATTAATGAGGGTTATGAAGCTTTATACCCACCAAGTGTTTGATAAAATACCTAAGTGACCAAAATATGAGTATTATTGCTAATATAGAATCCCTTTGACTTGTATTGATATTGATTAAAGTTGAAAGGGTTGGCGAATGTTGTATTACGCTCAAGAGCAGGAAGTTAAGGTATGTGAGGCTAACTCTCTATGTTTGGGAATGTTAATGAATCTCCCTATATTACGTTTTTTTTACGACGTTACTAATTGCCTCAGAAATATAGTTAAACCTAGTTCCTTGAATAGTTGCAGCACTTCTATTCTCTAGCTTCATAACTCGTTCATGACTTTCATTCTGAACGTTGTGAGCTCAGTGCGTAATCAATATAGACTTGGGTTTGATGCCCATGAGTCTCAGTCTAGATTACTCAGTATGTCATAAACAATTGAAGTTTCAGTTTTCATAATTAGTTCAAGAATACATGTCTCAGTCTAGTACTATTCAGTATTCCATTATCATGTAACTCAATATGATTTAGTATTTCAGCATCACATATTGCAGTATGATTCTTAGTTTCTAAATTTAAATCCCTGAATGTTGAACACCTGTATTTGGTCCTGAGGCCGTAGTTTATGCTTCATACATGTTTGGGTCTGAAGCCGTAGTTTATGCTTTATGCATTTTTGGGCCTGAGGCCGTAGTTATGTATACGTATCCTTGAGCTTGAGGCCGTAGCTTGTACACATATATATTGGACCCGAGACCGTAGTTTATTCAGATAAACAAGTAGTTCATCATTCAGAAGAGGGAGTATTCATATCCTTGCTTCATTTATCAGTTATCAATTATCAGTTCTCATTTCAGCTATCAGTTATCAATGCAGTTTCAGTTTCAGCAGTTATCATTTCAGTTATCAATTATCAGTTCTCTGTTATCAGCTCAGTTTCAGTTTCAGCATTTACAGTTCTTTCTTTCAGTTGCTTTACATATCAGTGCAATTCAAATGTACTGACGTCCCTTTTGCCCAGGGCTTGCATCTCACGATGCATGCAATGATTTACAGGTTGACGATTCTGAGCGCTAGGATTCTCGTACCAGCTATTTGGTGAGCCCAGTTCTTTCGGGGCATTATCATACTTTACAATCTTTAGTATTTCCAAACAGTCAGTGTTTTCGGTACTTCATTAGAGGCTTCATAGACTAGAGTAAAAGTTAGACAAAGTCGCATGCTTTTCATGTTAAGCAAAGTTGGCTACATATATGTTTCAAACTTATGTTAGTATTTTCGCACTTTGATTTATATCATTCAGACTTTCAGTATATCAGCATGTGTTAGTTTATTTTCCGCATTCAATATGTTATGATATCACATGTTGATTCAGCCAGCCGGTTGGTTTGCTCGGTCGCATGTAGTCAGGCACCAGGTGTCGTGTTACGTCCAGGCCCAAGTTCAGGACGTGACAAAGCTTGGTATCAGAGCACTAGGTTCAAGTGTCCTAGGAAGTTTATGAAGCCGTGTCCAGTGGAGTTTTCTTTATATGTGTGTGCCGGCCACGCATATAAACGGTTAACTACCAAGACATTCAGGATTGTCTCATTTTTTTCTACTCTAGATCGTGCCATGAAGTTTAGAGCAATAGGTAACCTTCTCTTCTTATCGAATCCCAGATGTATCGAATACCCAAGCGACGGGCAGGAAAAACCCAAGGTCCTAGAGAGGATGATTGCCCATTAGGGTATAATTATGGAGTACGGGTTGGTAACAAATGAGACTTGAAATGATATTATGGATAGGAGTATAGATTGGAGCAAGAAAGTACAAAAGCAGTTATCATGTTTTATGGTTATCAGTTTACCTCAGTTACCAGTCATATAGTCTTTCAGTTAACAGGTTTATGGTTATTCAAGTACACCACTATTCAGTTATTAGATACCAGATCTCTAATTTTCAGTATATCCAAATTCTAGTGACTTGTGAGTAAATAGTGATGCCTATGGGTGCTAAAAGAAAATGCGAGTAACAGTGATTATAGCAAAATCTTTTCATGTTTTAGGTCCGGATTAAGACCCAACACTCACCGGATGGTGCAGGAAGTGATTTATCATATGATGGTACACTGTGAATGAGAAGTTTGTGTATGGTAGTGTATCTGTATGTGTTTTACCTCACAGAACAATTTTATTTTAATTCTTGGAAATAGAGCCTCATGTTAGATGATGATAGTTCAATTGTTAGACCCCACGGTATAACGGGTTAAGAATATAACTGCAGTGGGCATAGAATTGATCACTATAGTTTTGGACAGGAAAGAGCCTAAGGGCAAAATACCTAGGAGTCAGAAATGTTTGTTATTACCAAAGATGTGTTCTTCATGCAACTTATGCATATGACTAAGAAAATATGATGTACGAAATGAGAACCAAGAGCAGCCGATATTGAATTTCAGGGAATGATTTTAAGTTATTCAGATTTATTCAAATTAGAACTAGAAAGTACCATGTTAGTAAGTTACTATAAGAAGCAGCTATTATTGTGAGATAAAAGATATGACAGTCCCCCCTTAAGTTATGTGATTACGTGTTTACCCCGAATATTTGTAGTCTGATATGATTTTGAAATGTACAAGAAGTTTGGGGTTAGATATTCCAAATTCATTTAAGACAAATGAAATTTCCCCCAGTGTGATCCATGTACATAGTTAAAAAATAAAAGAAAGATAGTATGCGACCGTAGAATAGGGTCGGATGGTGAGGAAATTTAGAAGATGAGAGAAACACACAATCAATTCAAGGCATCATACAAATGCTAAGCAGTGGTCTGATTTTTAGTGATTGGTGGAAGCAAGGGTAGAACTCTAGAAACTCCATGTATTAGTCTTATGTAACTAACGGCATACACATGCTTTTGAATCGTTTTGTTGCTTGTTTGCTTGGTCAGCAGAGGTTGCTCCACTTTGCTTAGCCTAACTTGATCAATAACTCTTCTAGCTCATTCTGCAAAATAGGTTTCGTTGTGTCCAACCATGCCATCTTTATGAAAATGAAACCATTACAGATGATCTTGTGGGGATGGACACTCCTCCCCTATTGGATCCCACCATGCACCTTGAGGTTGATTGATTCGTCATCAGTGATGAGCATATTAACCTGCGCCAGCATTATCTAACCAACCCTTCAGGAATAATTCCATTACATTGCTTTCATGGTCCATGAATAGCATATTAGTTATTGTGCTTTATGTGGAGACACAACAATGTCAGTGTTGTCAGTACTTTCACCTGATAAAGGATATTGACATTATTTCAGTGATTACCTGCATGCTACTGAAGTTTCTAAGCAGGGAAATGTGAATCTTACCGATGAAAGTTTCTTGGTAAGCTTTAGTTGTATATTTTATTCTGTAAAGTATTATTGTTTCATCTAGAGCAATTATAGAATACTGACGATAGAAAGGGGAACATATTTACCTGATCGCCGAAAGATAAATCTTCTGACTGAACTTCACGTAGAACGCATCCTTCTACCCTTGCACATTCCTTTGCAAATATATCAGTCACAGCAGTCACATTCTTGAACGAGTAGGAACCTCTTCTCGTTTATTTTCCTAATGCTGGATAACAATCTAACATGAGCCATCAACTTAGGAGAAAGGAAAAAAAGAACTACTATATTTGATTTTTATTCTCTTAATGCTGGATAACAATCTAACATGATCCAAGAATTTAGTGCTTTTTGGCATTTATGCTATAGCTTTTTTGGTGTTTATTTCCCTACTGCTGGATAACAATCTAATACCAGCCATGAACTTGGGAGAAAGGGGAGAAAAAAATTATATTTTATTGATCTTTTTTGGAGTTTATTTTCCTAATGCTGGATAACAATCAAGAACTTAGTAGAAAGGGGAAAAGAATTATATTTAATCTTATTGATGAGGAAAAAATTTGCAACTGCTAACCTGCATTTAGTTCCTCGCTCCTCTCTTTTTTCTTTTGCTCTCTCCCCTCTTTAATTGCAATTGTTAAGGTAAATCTTTTGCAAATGAGTGTACTGTAGCCTTCTTTTGCCTTTCCTTAGGTACTACCCTGCCAACTTGCCTGAATGCCTTTGTTGCTCTATGCTTTTCTTATGGCTTCTCTAGTGCGTTGAATGATACATCCTTGTTTAGATCTCCATATTCCATCAACTGACTATTATAAGCCTAAACTTGATTGCATTTTTTTCTTTTCCTATGTTCTTGAAGTGTGTGGGGATATTGGTCAACAAACTGTATATATTCAACCTGTTTAAAATTGAATGATGTACTTCTAAGAGTTATCCCTTCTAGTGAACCTCCAGAACTTTAGATTGCTTCAAGCCATTAGAACGAGTAAGCTTTCTAGAGTTAGTGTGACAAAGTTTATAAACGTGTTGATTGGTTGGTCTATATGAAATTCTCATGATGTATGCTTATTTTATTGAATATTGAAACATTCTTACTAGTAAGTTACATGACTTTCCTATTTCCTTAAGCATTTATACTTTCCTAATGTCACAGCAAATTACATTGATCAAAGCTCAAGCAGGGGTGAAGAAGAACACGAGGCGGTTGAGCAGGAGCATCATCCTGGAAGGAACAAACCATATGATGCATGTGGTACGTTTTCCACTATTTTGCTTTTTTGTGATCTACTTGTTGCCCAAGTTTTCACGGAGGTAAGAGCAATCCTATCTTTTTGTGCTGTTTTGCTATTTCCTGGTGTACGTTTTGATAAAAATGAGAGAACCACACAGAAAACATCATACAAAAGCTAAACAGTGGTTGTTTTTTAAGGATTGGGGGAAGCAATGTTGCAACTGTAGAACTCTGAATATTAGTCTTATGTAAACTTTCCTAATTTGTAGAAGCACTGAGGGTTGCTATTAGTTCATCCTTTTTCTTTTTCACTTTTATCTTCTTTGTGATACTTGCTATATGACAATGATTACTGTGTTACCTAGGAAAAAAGTGATTATTTTGCAATGAAGGATGCTCTATATTTCATCTGTTAAAACAAGAGCTTGTTTGCAAATAATGATTTCTAGCAAATCAGTTTACACATTTGATTCTAACTCTTACATAGTCTACTGTTAATGGCGCTATTGAATACTTCAACAGTAGGCTAGCATATACATGCTTTTGAATCATGTTGTTGCTGGTTTGCTTGCTCCAGCTTGATTAGCTTAACATGATCGATGACTCTTCTAACCCATTCGGTAAAATAGGTCTCGTTATGTCCAACCATGCCATCTTTATGAAAAAGAAAGCACTGCAGACTATCTTTTGGGGATGGACACTCCTTTCCCATTGGATCCCACCATGCACCCTGATGTTTCATCCCTGATTGATTTGCCATCCAGTGGTAAGCATATTGGCCTGAGCCAGCATACTCTAACCATCCTTTTGGATAGAATTCCATCACGCTGCTCTCACGGTCCATGAAGAGCATATTCGTTAACTGTGCTCCACATGGAGACGCAACAATATCGGTGCTGGTGAGCACTTTCACCTGATAAAGGACATTTGTGTTAATTTCAGTGATTGCCTGGAATTATTGCAAGTAGGATAATATGAATAGCTTGTTGGTATTAGTTGCTTCGTAAGCTTTAGTTGTATATTTCACTGTGAATTACTGTTGCTCCATTGATATTTTCTGCGGTAATTACTGAATACTGACGGAAGCAAGGGAAAAATGTGTACCTGGTCCCAGAAAGATAGATCGTCTGACTGAACTACTTGCAGAATGCAGCCTTTGACTCTTGCACATTCCTTTGCAAATATATCAGTTACAGCAGGTGCATTCTTGAACGAGCGTGAACCTCTTCTCATTAGCAGAGTGTAAGTCTTATAATTGAAAACCCTTTTTCATTAATCTCTTTACCCTTGCCTGCAGGATTAATGCCACAGTAACTCCTAGCCTTGCAGCGCAACAGGTCGAATACCTTCAGCTTATTCTCCTGCCCCATTTGACTTGTCTCATGCCTCATGACAACGGCTTTCTCAAAACAGTAAGGTACGTCTCTATCAAATCCTTCCACCTTAACTTTACCGAAATTAGCTTGCATAAGTTGTTGAACCCATGACCCCATTCTTAATCTCAGTTCTCCCCAGTGGAATAACGCCCATCTTGTTGGCTTCACACACTTATATTTCATTGACCATCTCACAAAAGGAGCCACTGCAGATAATCCATGCCACAGATTTTGGTGGTCGTAATATGTGTAGGATACGAATGTTAAGCCTTCCAATAGAATAGCAGAGTCGGGAAGACTTTCTCGCCATGCCAAAGCATATGAATTCTTTGTGCCATCCTTAGTATCCCGTCCCTTAAAGCAAAGAAGCCGTCCTTTGGATGCCTTGGAAGGGAAATACAAGTGTTCTGCTTCATTTTCCTCGCGTGTATCGTTCAAAGAGCTCATAAACCATGTGTGGCCAGTTGTGGCTGTTTCTCTAAATCTAAGGTCCTGAAGGGGGAGGAAAGTGATAAGAGTCTTTGAGCTTCGTCGTCATGGTTTCCTTGACATCAGAGTAATTCTCTTGGGAATGAAAAGCACATCTTTGAGACCTTGCTGATAAGGAGAAATCGAAAGGAGATGAATACTGGATATGGAAAAGGATGACAACAAGAAACACGGAGAAAAAGAAGATGCTGATGAATTTTGTGGTTAAACATTTGTTCTTGCTCCGAGTGCACAACTTCAAATGATGCTCCATTTTCATGAGTTTTGCTCGATATGAATCTTTTTAACTGGCAAAGAGAAGCAACATAAGACTATTTCTCTGGCTTTTAGGAGCAAACTAGTCTCGAGATTGGAAGTTAATCTATACTATAACAACTTACGGATGTATGCTCGGTAAATACTTTTAATTCAGAACTTGAGCCATGTTTTGCGTTAGCTTCATTGTTTTTGGTACCTATTTCTCGTTTCGTCAACCTTGCATTAAATTCTTCGCAGTTAACAAATTATTTTATACTTAGGAATCCGCCTTCTATGGTCCTTGTCAAGATTCTTAGAGTACTAATGACGAAAATGATATGGCTGATCTCTAAAGAGGAAAATGGTTATTAATGTTAAATTAACCACACGCAAAAAAATATTATCACGTATCAGACGTTGAAATTGAATTAAAATGTGCAATCATGAAAATATATACTTCTACTAATTTTGAGTTTTTTCCAAACTGGCCAAGTTTTGGTCTTACCAAGGGCATTTAATTTTGTAAGAGAAAATTTATTAAGTTGAGGATCAACGAAATCAGTAGTATAATCTAAGAAGATTTTGATAAATCTGCTATTCTACAACATCTGTTGTTTAAGGGGTAGATTACACTACATATCCCTATAATATGATTTAACTGCACATCCAGTTTTTGTATTTTAAAATCAACTACTTATAGTATTTATTTAATGAAAATTCTACGTAAGTATTAGTTTCAGTAGTATTTCCTTTTTACAGGGTTGCGAAGTGTTTAGATTTGAAAAATAGACGTATCTCAAACTAAGTATATTAAAATAGAATAACTAAAAAATAAATTAGAGTTACTAACATAAAGTTCTGATATATTTAATCTTATGAAATAAGAAAGAGAATAAAAATGTTATGAAATGTAAGGAAGGGAATGATATTTTTGTCAAACACTTCTATTGAAAAGGAGAATAAATATTATTGAAATATATATATTTCAAAACTCTTAAATAGGAAATGAGCACAACTTACTTAATAAGAATATAGTCATTAGTCTTCTTGCACTTGGAAATGAGCACAACTTACTAGTAATAATTTTCTTGCACTTTGAACATATAAGCTATTCTATTAGTGTAATAGGATTTTCTCAATTATTTCATTAGTTTGATTTTTTATTATTGATATTTTAAGTTTATTTAACTAGGATTTTCGTTATATAAAGGGTCTAAGTTAAGTGTTTGATAAGAATAACACCGTTAATATATTTCTTACTATTATAAAATAAAAACTGTAAAGTAAAGACAAGTATAGAGAAAAACTGATTTATTATTCAAACTTCAAACTTATGTACATAATGAACTGAAAACTCCTCTATTTATAGAAGAAAGGAAGCAGTTGCAGGGCTTTTCAGGAAGCAGCTGCAAGACTTTTCTTTAGCTGCTTGTAACTTGCCTGTTTAATAAGAAACTGCTGTAAATTATTTCATTGAGCTGCTTACAACCTGTCTGCATCAGTTGCTTGTAGATAAACTTCAACAGAATATTAAATAAATAATTATTTATAACGGAGTAATAAATGAACATTCACAATATAATTATTTTAATAGATGTTACCGTTTTTTTCAAATGAGGCGGGTCGGTTGGGTCAAAGGCGTTTGTTTGTAATTGCGGAAAACAACTAGGGTTATTTAAGTCAATCGGCGCTGATTTAGGGTTTTTGGTGTTTTTGCTATAAAACCTTTTACCTTTTAGCAGCTATCCCTGCTCTTCTCCCCCATAGCAATCGTCGGTGTCGGTCTTCCAGGTAACAATCTCACTCTCTGTGTGCGCACACATTTTGCTTCTCAATTTCATAGGCCTTTGCTTTCTGTATTATTATGTATTATGTCAATTTTGTAGTGTACATCGAATTCCGTTGTATCTCTGTAATCTTTTGAATAAATAATACATGCTTCTTGTTCGTGCAATCAAACTTTATGCTGGAATTGAAAATAGGATTTCCTGTATAGCCTAGTTGATTTAGTACCATAAAATATGCTGTATCGTAACCTTACATGTTTCAATTTTTCAAATTGTTACAGTCAGATTTTCTTTTTGAAATTTGATAGTGTGTGCATCTATACGAGTGTGTACATTCAATCCAAGTGATTCAAACTTGTGTAACAAGAAGTAATTTCATCATATTTCATTTGATTCATACTTGTATCATGTCGATTGGGATGGTCGAAGTGTAATTAGTCTTACTTGTGTGGATGCTTTTGAATTGTTGGAATACTTCTAGATTATAATTTATTATGGAAGTTTGAGTGGCCTTCTTTTTAATGATTGACTGTATTGGGCTAAATCCAGGAGCTTTTAACTTCTAAAGTCTGCTAGTGTAAAGCCCATTTGCCAAGATGCAGAACGACGAGGGACAAAACATGGACCTTTACATCCCTAGGAAGTGGTACGTATTTCTTACTTCCAAACACTTTGGATTAGACTCAGCTGCCCCTGGTCATTTAATTAATGATGATGTAATATTAGTTTGTCCTAGATAATTAATGTACTATTTGGATGCAGCTCTGCCACTAACAGGTTGATCACTTCTAAGGATCACGCTTCTGTCCAGCTCAACGTTGGACATTTGGATGAGTTTGGCCGATACAATAACCAGTTTACTACTTATGCTCTCTGTGGATTTATTCGTGCCCAAGTATGTTGCTTGTTGTTTTTGAATATCATGTGAAAGTAGTATTTACCTTCAGATTGTCTCTGTCATATCAAACATCTTTAGAGCCTTGTTGGTATTCCTGCTGTCTCCGTGCCTATGCTCTTTGGTCTTGGTTACTTGTAGCGTATCCATTTTAGATATATATTTTTTAGTGCAAGGCTGTTTTTCTTGTCTCATTCTTCTTTCTGTGAAGTGCTGATCATTGATAGTGAGTTTTATACAAATTAATGGCAGTTTTAGCTTTTTGCGATGGTGGCTGGTATTCAGCTAGTCTTTTATCCTCCGTCAAAACTTGTAATATAAAGAGGGTGGGATAATACTGGGTATGTTGTTGTTTCTTTCAAATTGTTTTTAAGCTATGATTTGGGCCTATGGTTATTTTGATTGGTGGATTATTATCTTTGGATCTTGTTGTGTTGGCTTATTTTGTTTGCCTTTGCTGTTCATCATTTTGTGCAATTGATTTGAAAATTCTTTCTGCAGGGAGACGCCGATAGTGCTCTTGATAGGCTCTGGCTGAAGAAGAAAGCTGAAGTTGGACAGCAATGAGTTCCTATTTGCTTTTGTCTCGCCAGCAGTTCGTGGTTGTTAGTGGCTTGATCTCTTCTTTGTTTAAAGTTCATTATTAGACAAATGGAACTGCATTTATATTACTTTTTTACTATTTTAGTGATGTAACTTGATTTTCTACTCTTAAGAAATTTTTTGGAGATGGCGGACCATTTAGCTGGTTGAATCATTTATGCTTAGAATTTGGCTTTATGCTTCCTGTTGTATGCTCAACTTTCCTTTCATTTAACTAAACAAAAGGATATTATCGTTAATGGTTAGAGTGAGGTAGGGTACCCTGTTTCTCCCCTTCAGTCCTTGTTTTTTCATTCTAGAACCAAGCATAATGTTATTTCTTCAATCCTGAACTTTTGTGAGATACTTTGGATTGGAGCCGTAAATTTTTAATTTTCCACGCTGCACAGTTTAGTGCAACTGCAGTTCTAAGTCTAACCAGATCTGGCGTTGTGCTTTTGTGGCACGACGTTGATGTTTTTCAAGACCAAAGTAAAAAAAGCTGCAAATTTATCTTCTCCTGGAAGATAGTTATGTACTCTAGGACGTAATTTCTTTGTAAATTCCAAGTAATCCGTGCAAAATGGGCTGTCTCGGCAAACTTAAACCAACAACCTGGCCATAGTTTTAGGCCCCTCTTGCCAGGTAAAGGTAAGTGTAACAATGTGAACTATTCAAGTTATGTGAATTACATCCCACATACTATGAATGTTGCGTCATTAGTTATCTAAATACATTGGCTACCAGCTAACCTCATTAAAATAAACTTTTGACTTCAAGGGCACAACTCGCGCGAGGTATTTTGACAACTTCGCATAGGCAATGCAAAATGTGACGCCAACAAAGATTGTGTAATGTCATATTACGTTGGGATTGATTTTCAATGCCCCATATTGTTAGAGGCCTCAACATCCATGATCCATATCATAGCTACGCACCATCTTTTATGGGCAAAATATAAAATTGGCTTTTCGGTCGAAATTAATTGCATTCGCTAGTCAAAAAATATAAAAAAATATGTATATTTTACGTATATAATACACATATATTAAAAAGATATATTACAACTATTATGGGAGCGGCTAAAAATATACTATCTCTCGTCTTTTATCAGCACTAGCTAATGAAAATTTCATTGCACCCCTTCGTATTGTTCAGGTCATTGCAAATCGGTATGGACGGAGACAGGATTACGCATACAAAGACTCCAAGTGAGACCAAATGCATTTAGCTTCCGGAAAAGGGTCATATTTTTTCCTTTATTTTTTAAAAATAAGCTATATTTATCGTCCGTTTCACCTTTTACATATTCTTACCCCTATCGTTCTACTTTGAGTTTAAAATTAACCCTCAGCCGTTAATCCATTCATCAGAACTTTAAAAAGACATATGACACTCTCTGGTTGCTCAAAACAATACCCACGTACTTCCTATTATTTCTAACTGACCAAGGTTAAGACCTATTATTTCTAACTGACCCAATTACGGGGATTTAGGTGGGAGCTTAGGTCGGTTAGAAATAATAGGAAGTAGGGTGGGTATTTTTTGAGCAACCAGAGGGTGCCTGTATACGGTCGAAATAGATTTCGGCCTTCATACGTCTGATCGAGTTCAAAAGATAAGCGATCGAAGTGAGATTTCGAGATGGGTTCTGAAGATGGTACAAACAAGCTTCGAACCCGAAGGGCCGATCAATGTCGAGTTCGGTATCATTATCAAGCTCGAATTCAAATCAAACTATGATGCAAAGTAAATTTATCAAGCTTATGATCCAGAGACCGACCAACATTGACTCCGAATCAATTCAAGGGTCCGAGTCAGAATCGAGCTTAAGCCAAGATCGAGAGCTCGAGTCTGGATCGAGCTCAAGCCAAGATCGAGAGCTCGAATCAAGATCGAACTCACAGACAAAAGCCGTTGCAATCCCACTAGAGGAGAGAATCTTGGCAGGAATTGTGGAAAAGCTGATCTATCATGGAATTTCCACTGAGTATTTTTAATTATATTTAAAGTAAGATCCCTCTACTATAAAGGTGGAGGGTTATCATTTCTGTAAGGGCAGCTTTGATATAGAGCTCACATTGTAATTCAAGCACGATATCATCTTATATTCAAGAGTTACTCTTTTAAGCCTAAAAAACTGATCCATCTTGCTTAGTCCTAAAAATTATCTTCTTTACAACTTTATTTATTTTATATTCTTTGCAGTTCATATTTGATATTTTCTTTTATCCTTATGATTTGTATTAAGCTATATCGCATATCCTTAGAACTACGTATAAATTCAACTCTATCCGTTTTTTGAGTAAACAGTTTGGCGCCCACCGTGGGGCTAAGTATAACAGTGGTTATTTGATACAAATCTGAAAAAATATGCCATTATGTTTTGCGCTTGTTTTCGAAAATATCTTGAATTTCGGATTAGCTATGACTAACCACCAATCAAATGGCTTCACCAATCGATAACGGAGCTGGCCTTCAAGACGAAAATAACAACTTGACACCCAGTACTGAAAGACCACTTGTAAACGCCTTTAGAGCTCGAATCGGAGCGCCAATAGATATTAATTCGTATGTAGCCATTGAGGCGAACCTACATGCTGAACCCGAGAATAGCATCCATGGTGGTACTCGGTATGCAGCTTGAGATACCCATAACGTCGAGAAAAATGGCATTAGCTTGCGTATGATTTTCGAAATGTTGCAAGCCCAACAGGCAATAATAGCTCAGTTGCAGAGCCAAACCCAGCTACAAAGCAGGCCGGAGCCCAATCCACCTCGAGAAATCACCCACAGAATGGGGTCAGCCATTGTGAAGTCAAATGAGCAAGAATCGGGGACTACTCCCAAAATTGCTAAATTGCTCGAGGAACTCACAAAGCAAGTTAAAGCCAACGATAAAAAAGTTAGAAACTTATAACTCTAGAGTCGATCAGATCCCGGGAGCTCCACCAATGATAAAAGGGTTAGATTCGAAAAAATTCATGCAAAAACCTTTTCCCTCGAGCGCAGCCCCTAAACCAATCCCCAAAAAATTCCGTATGCCCGAAATTCCCAAATATAATGAAACGACTGATCCCAACGAGCACGTCACTTCTTACACATGTGCCATCAAGGGCAATGATTTAGAAGACGATGAAATCGAATCTGTATTGTTAAAAAAATTCGAAGAGACCCTCTCGAAGGGGGCAATGATTTGGTATCACAACCCACCACTAAATTCCATCGACTCGTTCGCCATGTTAGCAGATTCTTTTGTGAAAGCACATGCCGGCACCATAAAAGTCGCAACAAGGAAATCTGACCTTTTCAAGATAAGACAAAAGGATAACGAGATGCTGAGGGAGTTCGTATCTCGTTTTCAAATGGAACGAATGGACTTGCCACCAGTCACAAACGATTGGGCTGTTCAGGCTTTCACTCAAGTTTTGAACAAACAAAGTTCGACGGCGATTAAAGCATAACCTGATCGAATACCCAGCCATCACGTGGGCCGACGTGCATAATCGGTACCAATCAAAAATTAGGGTCAAAGATGATCAATTGGGCTTTTAACCCACTGTTCGAAGGGGTACTAATCGAGAACGAGGTCCGATCGAGGATCGATACCAACCGTACAACGGAATCCATATAGTCAGTGAATAGAGACATAACCTCGGGCAAAATAACAAAATAAGTGATCAAGGTCAAGGGTCCCGGGGCCTGATAAACAGGAGTAGGTTCGATAGGCCTGCCAGATCTAAGGAAGCACCTCGACTATCAGAATATAACTTCAGCATTGATGCATCCGACATCATTTTGGCTATCGGATGCATCAAAGATACTAAATGGCCTTGACCCATGCAGACCGATCCTGCCCAGAGGAATCCCAATCAAATGTGCGAATATCATGACACCCATGGCCACAGAACGGAAAATTGCAGGCAACTAAGAGAGGAAGTAGCCCGGTTATTCAACAAAGGGCACCTTCGTGAATGTTTTGAGCGATAGGGCGAAGAACCATTTTAAAAACAGGGATTTCGGCAAGCAAAACAAACAAGAAAAACCACAGCACGTCATTCACATGATCATCGGCGGCGCCAATATCCCTCAAGGACCAATGCTTAAAAGCACTAAGACATCGATTGTGAGAGAAAAGCGATCTTGAACTCAAGATTACACACCCATAGGAACTTTGTCCTTCAATGATGAAGGTGCAGAAGGAATCATACAACCTCATAACGATGCACTGGTAATATCCGTACTCATGAATAAAACTAAAGTTAAGCGTGTGTTGATTGATCCAGGTAGCTCGGCCAACATTATCAGATTCAAGGTCGTAGAACAACTCGGCCTGTAGGACCAGATCGTACCCGTAATCCTGGTTCTAAACGAATTCAATATGGCATGTGAAACAACTAAAGGCGAGATAAGTCTACCAATAAACATGTCCGGAACCATCCAGGAAACGAAGTTCCACGTGATCGAAGACGACATGAGATATAACGCCCTTTTCGGAAGGCCATGGATCCACAACATGAGAGCTGTACATTCGACCCTACACCAGGTCCTCAAATTCCCAACATCGGGAGGGGTCAGAATAGTGTACGGAGAATAACCAGCCGCAAGAGAAATGTTCGCCGTCGAGGAAGCGAAACCAATATCCTCACCTTCACCAGTAAAGAGATAAGGCTAAGAAGGGGAACGAGATACCAAATAGCAATCACAGACATCGGCCTTGACCCAACCAGATAACCAGAAGATCGAAAAAGATGATGATCAGAGGATCCCTCGATCCTTCATGATTCCCGATGACTCTGACGCCACCAAATCAACGATTGAGGAACTGGAGCAAGTCGCACTAATCGAGCACTGGCCCAAACGAAAGGTATACCTGGGAACGGGTTTAAGCCCCGAACTCAGGAAGAAACTTATTCAATTTCTTATCGATAACATCGATTGCTTTGCCTGGTCTTATTTAGATATAACAGGGATTCCACCGGACATAACGATGCATCGGCTAAGCTTGGACCCTAGTTTAGACCGGTAAAGCAAAAGAGAAGACCCCAGTCCGAGGTAAAGTACGCATTCATAAAGGACGAGGTAACCAAACTTCTCAAGATAGGGTTCATTCGGGAGGTGAAATATCCCGAATGGTTAGCCAGTGTAGTTGTAGTGCCTAAAAAAGGGAACAAACTTAGAATATGTGTGGGCTATAAGGATTTAAACAAAGCATGCCCCAAAGATTCCTTTTCGCTGCCCAACATCGATCGCATGATCGATGCCACGGCTGACCACGAGATCATCACTTTTCTCGATGCCTATTCCGGGTATAATCAAATCTAGATGAACCCGGAGGACCAGGAAAAGACTTCATTTGTCACCAAATATGGAACATATTGTTATAATATGATGCCCTTCGGGCTAAAAAATGCAGGGGCTACTTACCAACGCCTAGTAAATAAAATGTTCGAAGAACAAATAGGTAAATTAATGGAAGTTTATATTGATGACATACTAGTTAAGTCCCAGCGCGCAGAGGACCATTTGACCCATTTGCAGAAACTGTTCGAGATTTTGAGGAAATAAAACATGAAGCTCAACCCCGAAAAATGTGCTTTCGGGGTCGGTTCAGGCAAGTTCCTCGGCTTCATGGTGTCAAATCGGGGAATCGAGATTAACTCCGACAAAATCAAGGCCATCGAAGACAGCGTGAAAGCTGTACAAAGGCTAACAGGACGGATTGCAGCCTTAGGCCGATTCATTTCAAGATCATCAGATCGAAGTCACAAATTTTTCTCTCTACTCAAAAAGAAGAACGATTTTGCTTGGACCCCGGAATGCTAACAGGCATTAGAGGAACTAAAATGATATCTATCGATCCCACCACTACTTAACACTCCAAAAACAGATGAAAAACTTTGCTTGTACTTGGTAGTATCGAAAATTGTAGTAAGCGGTGTCCTAGTTCGAGAAGAGCAAGGTACATAATTTCCCGTTTATTATATAAGTCGGACCTTGGGTGAAGCAGAAACTAGATATCCGCACCTAGAAAAATTGGCACTTGCACTGTTAAGCGCCTCTAGAAAGTTAAGACCGTACTTTCAATGTCACCACATATGCGTATTAACCACTTACCCGATTCGTAATATTTTACACAAGCCCGACCTATCAGGCCGACTGGCCAAATGGGCCGTCGAACTCAGTGGGTACGATATCGAATATCAACCCCGTACGGCTATCAAGTCTCAAATTTTATCAGACTTCGTGGCCGATTTCATGCCAACCCTCGTACCCGAAGTCAAAAAAGAACTGCTGTTGAAATCGGGTACGTCATGGGAGGTATGAACCCTTTTTACGGACGGGGCTTCGAACGTGAAGGGGTCCGGGCTAGGCATAGTTTTAAAGCCACCCACGGGCAACACTATTAGGCAATCTATTAAAACTACCAGGTTGACTAACAACGAGGCCGAGTATTAGGCCATGATTGCAGGTCTCAAGCTAGCTAAAAACTTGGGAGCAGAAGTCATTGAAGCCAAATGTGACTCTTTGCTGGTGGCAAGTCAAGTAAATAAAACCTTCGAAGTTCGACAAGATAGAATGCAAAGGTATTTGGACAAACTACATGTCACTTTGCACCATTTCAAATAATGGACTTTACAGCATGTTCCACGAGAGCAAAACAGTAAGGCCGATGCACTTGTGAATTTGGGTTCATCGGTCGAGGAAGGTGACTTGAGCTCGGGGACTGTCGTTTAACTCTCGAGATCCGTAATCGAAGAAGGTCACGCCGAGATAAATTCTACATGCTTAACCTGGGATTGGAGAAATAAGTATATTGAATAATTAAAAAACGAAAAGCTCCCATAGGACCATAAAGATTCAAGGGCACTACTGACTAAAGCTGCTCGATTCACGTTGGCTTCATATGGAACGCTATACCGAAGGACATTCAATAGACCATTGGCAGTATGCTTGGGTCCAGGAGATACCGATTACATCCTACGTGAGATGCACAAGGGCACTTGTGAGAATCACTCCGGTGCTGATCTACTAGTCCAAAAAATAATCAGGGCAGGGTATTATTGGGTCGATATGGGCAAAGATGCGAAGGAATTTGTTCGAAAATGTGACAAATGTCAAAGGTTTGCACCAATGATACATCAACCCGGGGAGCAACTTCACTCAGTCCTATTCCCATGGACATTCATGAAATGGGGAATGGATATCGTCGGCCCTCTGCCATCGACCCCTGATAAAGCTAAATTCATTTTATTTATGACTGACTATTTCTCTAAATGGGTTGAAGCACAGGCGTTCGAGAAAGTAAGAGAGAGAGAGGTTATAGATTTTATCTGGGATCATATCGTATGTCGATTCGGGATACCCACCGAAATAGTGTGTGACAATGAGAATCAATTTGTTGGCAGCAAAGTGACGAAATTCTTCGAAGATCGCAAAATAAGAAGGGTATTATCAACACCGTATCACCCCAGTGGCAACGGACATGCCGAATCAACGAACAAAACTATCATTCAAAACCTAAAAAAGAGGTTGAACGATGCCAAAGGAAAATGGAGAGAAATCCTACCCGAAGTCCTTTGGGCATATCGAACAACGTCAAAATCTAGTACGGGGGCAACCCCGTTCTCCTTAATATATGGGTCTGAAGCCTTGATACCCGTCAAAGTCGGTGAACCCAGTGCCAGATTTCGATACACAACAGAACTGCAAAATAACGAGGCTATGAACACTAACCTCAAATTATCGGACAAAAAACGAGAAGCTGCTCTCGTCCAATTGGCCTCCAAAAAGCAACGAATCGAAAGATACTATAATTGAAGAACCAAGCTCCGCCATTTTAAGCCTGGGGACTTAGTGCTAAGAAAAGTCATCCTCAATACCCGAAATCCGAACGAAGGAAAACTAGGACCGAACTGGGAAGGACCATATCAGGTTCTCAAGAACGTCAGAAAGGGATCATACAAGCTCGACATTATAAACAACAAACAACTATCAACCAATTGGAATGTGTCTTATCTAAAACGATACTACTGTTAAGGTACGACCCTCCCATATTACATTTCAAAACTAACCCATGCAGAAGTCCGATCAGGAGCTAAGATGGATCCTTCAATATGAAGCCTTAGGTCTGAAAGCACGCGTTGCACTCTTTTTTCCTTAGACCGGTTTTATCCCAAATGGGTTTTCGGCAAGGTTTTTAATCAGGCAACAATGATCGTGCTGCATTTACAACAGTATCTGAGCCTCTTTACAATTGACCTCGAATACTGGGGGGCATTAGCCCTCAAATATATCAAGTTCTGATGCAAGAAAGTTATTTCGCAACAACGGGGTTCCAATAGGAAAAGTTGTAAGAGCCAAATGGTCAAAACGAACCATGCTCATGTAGTTGGCCCGAACCTAGACGCCAAACATGAACACATGTATAATGACTTGCAAAGAAAGTTCTCTTCTTTACCGATATATTATATCTAAGAAAAATTCCTATATTTGGGGATTTATTATGCAAAAAGAAATAAGATAAACTCGACTACTAAGCCTACGGGCTATTATTATTTCGAGTTCGATCAAGCACTCACTCGACCATTACGCCTACGGGATACATTACTTTGAGTTCGAATCATTCACTCGACTACTAAATCTACGGGCTACTTTTATTTCGAGTTCGAGCAAACAATCACTCGACCATTACGCCTATGGGCTACATTACTTCGAGTTCAAATCATTTACTCGACTACTAAGCCTACGAGCTACTTTTATTTCGAGTTCGAGCAAGCACTCACTCGACCATTATGCCTACGAGCTATATTACTTCGAGTTCGAATCATTCACTCGACTACTAAGCCTACGAGCTACTTTTATTTCGAGTTCGAGCAAGCACTCACTCGACCATTATGCCTACGAGCTATATTACTTCGAGTTCGAATCATTCACTCGACTACTAAGCCTACATGCTATTTTTATTTCGAGTTCGAGCAAGCACTCGCTCGACCATTACGCCTACGGGATACATTACTTCGAGTTCAAATCATTCACTCGACTACTAAGCCTGCGGGCTACTTTTATTTCGAGTTCGAGCAAGCACTCACTCGACCATTATG
>AWOL01S0056584.1:0-16067 GCA_000715115.1 Nicotiana otophora
AGCTAACCTACAAGCACATCCTAGTCTAAGAACTAATACAACACATGACCATGCAATCTCATCATCGATAACAAGCTCCCCACTTAGCTCAAAGTAATAGAACACATCGTCGGTAATCCAAAGTATTATTAGCTCATAGCTGACCCAGTCCCACGCTGTTATGCAACTAAATAAACTTATGTAACACTCCGAAGACGCTGCCGAGTGCATGCTCATCCTTGTGGAAGTCAAGCCAATTTCTCAAATGCTCCAAAATTATAATATATTCATGCTACTGAATAGAAACCTCATACAAAACACGCGACTTCAAATCCTCACGCATGAGATAACCCACTGACTAGACTTGAATAACCAGCTCCACATGACCCCGCCATGGTCACAACAACTAGGCAACTGATTAATACTCCCGAGTCTACACTTGTTGACAAGATACAATAATCTGCTCCATCACACAAATGAACAACTAGAAGACCTACCAATACATCAACATCAGAAAAGTATATTGGCAAGTGATTGTGAGGCCCCAATTCATGACTGAAGGGGACTCAAAGGTTGAACAACACACCGTGACGGTTATCAAGTATTCATAGCCCTTCACAGTCTATTTACAACATCACAGGCTGTCGGTGCACACTGATACTTGGTGCTCAGCATCACATACAGACGAATAGGATGAATCAAAGCATAGATTTCAAGCTGAAATAAGGTCCCACTATGAGGAAAGAAGGAAGGGAAGTTTCCTAAATTTCATGCAGCCTCTCGAAGATAGGTATGGATGCCGTCATATCGATCTGCAAGACTCTACTAGACATTTGCTCATGACTCGTAAAACCTATGAACCTAGTTCTCTGATACCAACTTATCATGACCCAGAATCTGCCTAGTTATGATGGCACATAACCTAACCCATTAGGTAAGCCAGATAACAACCAAAACAATCTAATAATAATGATAAGAGTCAAGAAGTGAAATAACTAAATTTTATAAAACTTCTCAAGGACTGGTAGTACAAGTCATGGACCACTATGATTTAGATTTACAAGCTGGTTGGAAAAATAAATACAGTATCTATTTTAAGTTTACATAAACGGAATTCTAAGTTCTAACAACCATGAACAAAAGGTAGCTTGGATCTAGAATGTTGGGGCGTCTTCAATGGCAGGCTTTGTCTTCCACAGCTACGCATCTGCAAGATCCATACGCACGGTACAGAAGTGTAGCATGAGTACAATCTACCCCATGTACTCAGTAAGTATCTTAACTAACTTTGGTGAAGTAGTGGTAAGATTTTAGTTAAAATGTACCTACTTATATTTGTACTTGTGTAGATAATAAGCAGAAAGAGCAAATATGAGAAATGGTAAATACACAGTCATGTAATGAATGAAATAAGAATACAAATGGCGAATGTCCCAAAATAACATAATCTCAAACCTCGCATCACAACATCAAGAATAAACTTTACAGCCACAATACAAATACAACGCATCATGTCACGCCCCGAACTTAGGCCTGGACGTAACACGACACCCGGTGTATGACTACATATGATCAAGTGAACCAACTGGCTGACTGAATCAATATGTGATATCATAACATACTGAATGTAGACGCTAAACTAACACATGCTGATATACTTAAAGTGGGAAATCAAAGTTTGAAAATACTAATATAGGTCTGAAACATATTTGAAGCCAATATTGCTTAACATGAAAATCCCGCGACTCTGTCTAATTGTTACTCAAGTCAATGAAGCCTCTAATAAAATACTAAAAACACCAGTTGTCTGTAAATACTAGAAGATTGTAAAGTAATGATAATGCCCCGAAAGAACTGGGGCTCACCAAATAGCTGGTACGGGAATCCTAGCGCTTTGAATCGTCAAGCTATACATCATCACCTACATCGTGAGATGCAAGCCCCGGGCAAAAGGGACGTCAGTACATTTGAATTGCACTGCTAGGTAAAGCAACTGAAAGAAAGAATTATGAATACTGAAACTGAAACTGAGCCGATAATTGATAACTGGTAACAGAAATGATAACTACTAAAGGTAAAACTATATTATAACTAATAACTGATAACTGCTGAAACTAAAACTGAAATTATAACTGATAACTCATAAATAAAATGATAACTAATAACTGGTAAGTGAACTGAACAAAGGAAGTAAGGATATGAATACTCTCTCTTCTGAATGATGAACCGCAAGCTATCTAAATATTAAACTGCGGCCTCAGGACCAATATATATGTGCACAAGCTGTGGCCTTAGGCCCAAGTATACGTATACATAACTGTGGCCTCAGGTCTAAAGATGCATAAAGCATAAACTACGACCTCAGGCCCAAATACACGTGTTCAACATTCAGGGATTTCAAACAAGGTACTGAGAATCATAATGCAATATATGATACTAAAATGCTGAACCATACTGAGTTACGTGATAATGGAATGCTAAATAGAACTAGACTGAGACATGTATTCATAATATATTGATTCTGAAACTCATAGGATATTGAACGATTATGAAATTATGCCATCTGGAGAATAGAAGTTCTACAACTATTCATGGAACTAAGGCATAATTACTTTCTGAGGAAACCCGTAATAGTCATAAAGAATAGGACGTAGGGAGAATCATAAATATTCCAAAATATAAAGAGAGTTAGCCTTATATACCTTAACTCTGGCCCTTTTTATGAGTATCACAACGTTCGTCGTCTCTTTGACGAAAATCTATGGCAATGCATATCAAAAGGGACCAATATTAGTTCTAAGGCACATGTTTTGGTAACTTTGGAATTTTATCAAACACCTTTTGGGCGTAAAGTCTCATAGCCCTTATTGATGGTGTTTTCTTCACCAAATTCTCATTCTACCACTTCTAGGTGATTCTACAATCCCAAATAGTTGTACTAACACCATTTTTGACCACGCAAATGATTATAACTATCTTAAGTCAACAACGCAAAACCCTAGTATAGTTCATTTGGTTCCCTTTATCAAACCCATTTATAATTATCCAAAAAATCATCAATTCATAGTTATAAATGATTAGGGGGTAGAAGCATTACCTTTTTGAAGTTCAATCCTCTTGAATTGAAGTTCTAGAGTTTCTTTTCTCAACAATGGTGTCTCGATCGAATATATAATGATTTGAAGGATTTACCCATGTTAATAAGGTGTTGGAGAATTGAAATTAACTTAGAATCATCATTACAACTTACTTTGGATGATGGACGGATTTTGTGGAGGTTAGGTTCTTGAGAACTTCCCTTTTTAGAGTAAGTTTTCGTGTTTGAGGTGTGGGGAACGAGGTAGGGCTTTTAAATAAGTGAACACGTCCCGAAATTGAGGAGGAAATAAAAGTAGCTCGGATAACATCGTCGGCGCGGGGCATCATCAGAGGTACCAAATTAACAGTGCAAGGCGCCATCATAGGTGCCAAAACTACAGTGCCCTGCACTGTTAGGGACACTAAGATTAATGCCCTTAACAGTGCCTTGCATTGTCAGGGGCGTTGAGGTTAATGCCCTGAAAAGTGCCTTGCACTGTCTATGGATGTGAATTTTCATGGCATTGCACTGTTTAAGGCTATAAGATAGACCTCCTATAAACTTAGTCAATTCTATCAAATTCTGATGCACCCCACTCTCGGTCTTGATACCAAAACAAGTGTTTCCACCCATACTCATCCCAATAGGACTTCATATGTCTAAAAGGTTATATTATTACTCATTTAATGTATCTACAACTAATTCAGATTTACAGAGTGTTACATTATCACCCCAATAGGATCATTCATCCTCAAATGATTGTCCTGATTGTAACTACGACTAAGCTCTTGACCTTAAACGGGACTGATGGAAACATGTGAGCACTGTAGAACACTGTACTGTCATAAACACAAGCATAATAAACTTAGTGAATACATGATTACTAAACTAAATGACTACTGAACTGACTGAATACTGAGCTGGCTGAACACTGAAAGACATGGAGATTATAATATAAGGTCTGAATGAGAAGGATAGGTGTCTTCGACATTTCTCCAAAACACTTGTAAGCTAACAGAGCATAACACTAGTTTTATAAGGCATCATAATACGCATAACAAGATACATATACATGAATACTGATCTAACATAGATATATGAATACTGAACTGGCACGAATATTTGAGTATAGAACTGATATGAATATCTGAGCATTGAATTGACTTCAATATCTGGGTACTAAGTTGGCATGAATATAT
Source organism: Nicotiana otophora (assembly GCA_000715115.1). Classification (NCBI taxonomy): domain Eukaryota; kingdom Viridiplantae; phylum Streptophyta; class Magnoliopsida; order Solanales; family Solanaceae; genus Nicotiana; species Nicotiana otophora. Next base: position 4,258 of record AWOL01S0056584.1, read on the forward strand.
GAGTCCTGGACTGATATGAGTATCTGAGTACTGAACTGCATGGAGGTTATAACATGAGATATGCATACACATAAGCTGATTTCCCGATCCTTTGTAGGATCCTATACGACTTGTTGTATCTGGGACTGAGGTTTCCTTTCTTCCCAAATCTTATAACACATTTCACAGGCGTAACTTTCAGAAAAACCCAATCATCAACTTGAAACTCTAGGTCTCTACGCCGCACGTCCGAATAGGAATTTTGGTGACTCTGAGCCGTCTTCAATCGCTCTTGAATCAACTCGACTTTTTCCATAGCCTGATAGACCAAATCTAGTCCCAATAACTCTGACTTTCCAACTTCGAACAAACCAATTAGCGATCTATACCTTCACCCATACAGAGCTTCGTGCGATGCCACTTTGATACGACAATGGTAGTTATTATTATTAGCAAACTCAATGAGAGGTATGTGATCATCCCAAATACCTTTAAAATCAAGGACATATCCTCAAGTGTCTGAATAGTGTGCTCTTCCTGGCCATCTGTCTGGAGATGAAAAACTGTGCTGCGGTTTACTCTTGTGCCTAATCCTTTCTAAAAGGACTTATAAACGTTTCTTGTAAAATTGAGCACCACAATCTGAAATGATGGACAACGGAGTCCCGTGCAATTGGATGATCTCTTGAATGTACAACTTAGCATAATCTTCTGCTGAATCTATGGTCTTTATTGGCAAGAAGTGCACTAAGTTGGTAAGTCAATCTATAATCACCCAATCAAATCGTGCTTTCAAAATGAGCGAGATAATCTTATTATAAAGTCCATATTTACCATCTCCGCTAAAGAATATATGTATTCTGAGACAAACACTTGATTTTCTGCTTCTCGACTTTCACTTGTTGACAATTCAGATCTTGGCCACAAATTCCGCGAGGTTCATTTTCATGTCGTTCCACCAAAAAATCTCCTTAAGATCATGATACATCTTTGGGGGAACCTAGGTGTCACAACCCAAACTGATGGCCATGATGGGCACCCGGTACCTTACTCAACCGAGTACAAGCGTAACATATCTTTTGTATCATACTATCATAGATAAATGAGCCAGAGAGGCTGTCATGAAATAAGTAGAATAAAACATGAAATACCAACTTGGGCCTATAAGACCAAAATGATCACTCGTACACTAAACATAGGCCGACAAGGTCATACAATATTTTACGTACACGGCGTATATCTACAAGCCTCTAAGAGTAGATAAATACCATAAAGGTCGGAACAGGGCCCCGCCATACTAAACAATACACATCTGAATCATACTGACCAAATAAGCAACTCCGGAGCAAATGGAGCGCACCAACATCTTCAGCTGAGCTGATAGCCTACTTGGATAACTCTCAACCTGTCTATAGGGACCTGCGGGCATAAAACACAGTGTCCCCAGGCAAAAGGGACGTCAGTATAAATAAAGTACTGAGTATGCAAGGCATGACCGTAGTATATAAAAGATATGAAAGAAACGTGGAGTAAAGAACTAAACCTGTAATTCTGAATAGCTATGTGAATCATGAAAATTTATAATGTCATGCATGTGCGTATAAATTCCATACCATGCATAGGTATATGAGTACATAACATCATCAAGCCTCTGAGGGCATCCCATCATATCATCTCAACCACTGTGGGCAAAATCATCAACGTATACCAGCTGATCAGGTGGTAGTGCGTATATAACGCCGTAACCTTTTCTCATATCCCATATACATATAATATATGCGTATATAACGCCATATGATCATGGGTAAATGTACATGTATAAATGCATGAAATGCAAAAGAAATACATTAATAAGATTTCTCGGAATATGATAAAATCAATAAGCCTTTCGGACAAACTTTATCAAATACGTATTTTTTCTGAGACCTATGAATAGAGGATATAATAATAATTCACATGGGGAATCAAGAATATATATAACCCTAATATTTTTATGAATAGAGTCATTTATGAAAGTTGCGTATTTTGCTCGTTTCGTTTGTATCATTTGGATCATGCCAAAAAGAAAGAAGGGATAGCCTTAACATACCTCAAGTCGCCAATCACTTGTTTTTTTCATCTTTTATTCTTCAATAAACTTAATTAACACCTAGAAAATCTTAATAACAGCAGCCACAACATTATCAAATTATTTCTTACAATATCCGGCCACCACAAACCATCTATTTAGCCACAAAACAGTCCAACCAAAGACAACTACATCCCATGTTCTTTCAAGTGCTATCTTGTGGTTTCTCACTCAAACAACACAATCAACACAAGATTAACCTTAGGCACAATCAAAAAGATGTTATACATACCTTGGACAGCAGCTACAACCCGAATCCCTGTCTCAACTTAGCTCACAATAGCCCTCAATCACACCACAACATCATAGAAACATTCTCTTGTAGTCCTTAACACCTTTGATGATGATTTGAGTTGATTTTCCTTGACATTGGTTCTTGCGATCTTGAGATATGTTAGGGAGGGTTTTGGAGAGCTGTTAGAGGAAAATGGGGTGAAAATTGACCGCAAACACCTTTAAAAAAACGTAAGGTCGGAGGTCGTCTCAAGTGGGTCCCAACCGAATTGCTTGCGCAATCTCACGAAAACATGGATATCTCTCTACTCCGACATCGTATCAATGAACAGTTTAATGTGTTGGAAACTAGAGTCATATACCTTCAATTTGGTATACAATAGCCCCAAAAATACCTCATATATAATACGAAATGTATTTCTCAAAAAGCTCTATTACAAGGCAAATCCTTTGTTTTTTCGCAACTTATATCCGATTTTTCCCAAACTTTATATATTATATCCAAACATCATATATAGTCATATCATGATTTTAAACTAATTTAAATCATGATTAACAAGTCTTATATTAATTACGTCACCTTGGGGCACACATGGTGTAACAATCTTCCCCCCTTAGAAACATTCGTCCTCGAATGTTAAACTCCCAGAAATCTATAGACATTTTGGCGGAGTATTCTCTGTAACGGTACTACTACCAACTTTGCACACAGAAAACCCAACAATACAGAGCCACACTGGGCCACAATTATCAATAAAACCAATGGCCTCACACGACCAATAACAATAACTAACATAATAATCAAGTACCATATACATACCTAAAGGCTCTGATGTCTCAGTCTGATCCTCCTCCGAAAGTGGAAACAAGTGAGGATACCTAGTCTTCATTTCTTATTCAGCTGCCCGAGTCATCTCCTCCATATTATTGTTAATCCAAAGTACTTTAACCGAAGCTACATCCTTAGTTCTTAATATCCGAACTTGTCTATCTAGTATAGCAACATGAGCTTACTCATATGATAGCTGCTCTGTAACATGAACATCGTCAACTGGAATGACTTTAAAGGGATCTCCAATACACCTGCGGAGCATAGACACATGAAATACTGGATGTACAAATTCCAATTTGGAAGGCAAGTCTAATTCATATGCTACTTGACCTACTCTGTGTATAATCTTATAAGGTCCAATGTACCGAGGGCTAAGCTTTCCTTTCTTACTTAATCTCACAACGCCTTTCATCGGTGATAACTTTAGGAATACCTAGTCATCTACCTGAAACTCCAAGTCTCATCATCGATTATCTGCATAGGGCTTATGACGACTATGTGATGCTAATAGCCTTTCCCTTATAAGCTTAATTTTCTCAACTACCTGTTATACCAACTCTGTCCCTACTAACTTAGTTTCCCTATCCTCGAACCATCTTATAGGTGACCTACACTCCCATATATAAGGAACTTGGTATGGAGCCATCTGAATGCTGGAATGATAACTATTATTATATGCGAACTTAATAAGTGGAAGATGATCATCCCAGCTACCCCTGAAGTCCATCACACAAGCCCGTATCATATCCTCCAGTGTTTGAATAGTACGCTCAGCCTGACCATCTGTCTGGGGATGAAATATTGTACTAAGACTTACCTGAGTCTCCAATCCTTTTGTAAGGACCTCCATAAATTAGTTGTAAACTGAGAACCTCTATCTGAGATAATAGATATAGGGACACCATGAAGTCGTACTATCTCCCTAATGTAAAGCCTTGCATAATTCTCTGCTGAATAAGTAGTCATGACAGACAGAAAATGGGCTGTTTTTGTAAGTCTATCGATAATAACCCATATAGAATCGAACTTACGTTGGGTTTGAGGTAAGCCTATGATGAAATACATATTAATGACTTCCCATTTCCAAGTCAGAATCTCTATAGCCTGTAATAATCTATCGGGTTTCTGATGCTCAATCTTAACCTGCTGACAATTAGGGCATTGAGCAACAAACTCTACTATATCCTTCTTCATTTCGTCCCACCAGTATATTCCCCTNCCATATAGAATCGAACTTACGTTGGGTTTGAGGTAAGCCTATGATGAAATACATATTAATGACTTCCCATTTCCAAGTCAGAATCTCTATAGCCTGTAATAATCTATCGGGTTTCTGATGCTCAATCTTAACCTGCTGACAATTAGGGCATTGAGCAACAAACTCTACTATATCCTTCTTCATTTCGTCCCACCAGTATATTTCCCTCATATCATGATACATCTTCGTCGCTTCTGCATGAATAGAATAACGAGAATAGTGAGCTTCTCCCATAACCTGCTGATGTAACCCTGCCACATTAGAACACATAATCGACCTCGATATCTGAGGACTCCATCTCCTGTAATCTCAAATGGTGTATTCTCCTTTTGAGGAGATGTATCTCTGTAATGAGCTAGCACAAGATCCTCATACTGGCGTTCCTTCACTTCAGTTACTAAAGAGGATGTTGCCATGTCCTGAATAGTAACTCTGGTATCAGCTGAGTCCAGTAATCGAACTCTAAGACTAGCTAGCTGATGAATCTCATGGGCTATTCCACACTTCTCTGGCTGTAAATATGACAGGCTACCCATATATATATGGCTGAGGGCATCGGCTACTACATTCGCCTTCCCCGGATGGTAAAACATATCAACACCATAGTCTTTCAGTAGCTCCAACCATCTCCTTTGGTGTAAATTCAATTCCTTTTGATTGAAGATATATTGAATGCTCTTATGATCTGTATAGATATCAACATGAATGCCATACAAATAGGCCTCCACATCGTTAGTGCATGAATCACCGTGGCTAACTCTAAATTGTGGGTCGGGTAATTCTTCTTGTGCTTTCTTAGTTATCTTTAAACATAAGCAATTAGTTTTTGTTGTCGTTCTGCCACTTGTTGCATGAATACATGTCTTATCTCATTGCCCACAAATATTGGAATTTCCTGTAACTCATATGATCTCAAATATCATCTTTTGATTTTCTTTTCTTCCCGTTCATTAGTTACGATATGTGCCAATTTCTTATGGAGTGCATACAATATTGTTGTGAGACTATTGTTACAAGACCATTTCTTCCTTATGTCACTATGCTTAAGTTGAATTCGTCTTCCTTATTCCCTCAGCTAGTCTTTCTTTGTAGTACTTAAGAGAGACCCTTTGACTTCTGTAAAGCTGCGAGCTTATTACATCGTATAGCCGAAAGAATTTTTTTGATGTTCTTACTCGCCTATAATTATCCCTAATTACTTACCTCCATGCCCTTGTGCTCGTAAGGTTGATTCTTAACTGAAATTTTTGACTATCTTCTCAGTGGCACCTTTTTTTCTTTTTTTTTCGTAACACTTATACGGTACCTTTACCAACCCCAACTCCTATTTGAATGTTTCTCAAGGATTACGATGTCATCATATTTGCGAGACTGAATTTCCTATGTTAGGTTTCACTATGTTTATCGTGCACAACCTGCTGATTTATCGGTACCCTCTTGTTTAGCCATGGCTAGGCTCTTCCTGAATCAACTACTAACTACATGTTAGTCCATTATCATATCTATATTCTGCGTAATCTCTCGTGGGTTATATACTTTGTCCTAACTTACCCCACACACCGGGTCCTTATGCATCCATTGTTCATTTACACTTATTTATCAATAACATCTAGTGATGGAACCCTTTCTGCCTCTCCCCATCATCATGCTTACATATTGTTCTGGAGTCGTATCATATCCGTAGGATCTAAATAAATGCAATCTCATTCCTTTCTCCTTTCTACCACATTCTTCCTTTACTATTCCATAGTTACCTTAACTACATAACTCCGACTTAATACCATATCACATCATCTTCCCCCCCTTTAGGGGAGTACTAACATTTATTGCTATGAAGATTTACCTATAAATGTTTCACCTCTTCATATTTGGCGTCTTTTCACATCTTTACGGACTCTTACTTTCCTTGCGGTAACCCTTCTGTACTAGGGATAATTTAATTTCTTACACACAAAGGTGACACCTAGTGTAACTGGCACACTTAGTCCCTTAATCTTAACTCTGCTCACAGTGCTTGTTTTAGAGAAACGTCTTCCTGAATGACCTTTAAAAGTTATTCTTCTATGGTCCATTCAATTATCGCCCGAAACGCGATCTCTGAAATTCTCACGATGTCAACTATTATCAAATCCTTTAGTCCCGAATTCATGTTCAGTTTAACTTATTCACTAGCCCATACTAATTTCTATTACTCTGAAGGTCTAACTTTTCCTTCTGGTATATATACGTATGAGTCACCAACTCATTTCTCGAAATGGGGACATGAATTTATGGCTTATACTCTTTTATTGTCTCAAATCATGTAACTTCTTGTCTTTTCCTTCACTTAACTATAAAATTTGTAGTCCGATCATATTTTGATTTACCATTATCATCCATTTATCACATCTTACACATATTGCTTCATTTACTTTCTTCTTATTCTCCTGCTAATATTTCTGTATATCACCTTATTATGAAAACTTTTTTAAAACATTCTTTCACTTTTAGCCCCCCTTGATTCAACTCACTGGCTCTTCGAGTCGCCTAACACTCTCTCTTTACTAGGGACGAGAGCCATACAAAGGTAAATATTTATCCCTTCTAGGATTCCAATGCCAATCTTCTGAAATTTCTGAACATTCTAGTATTCATATCTGATTGTACTATTCTAGAGTGCACTATCTGGGTGTCTCACAAGGAGAACCATTACCACGTTTGCAATATCCCTCGGAAATGTGAGCTAATGAAAACAATCCATCCACAATATTAGGTTACTCTAACCCCAGCTGGATGCTGATATCTCATCCTTCTCTTAAATTATATCTATTAACTCACACATGGCATAACTGAAATGGGTGTTGTCAAGTTGATATATCTTTGTTATTGTTGAAAGTAACTCAGAATGCTTATATTTCTCTGCCTGAATTGTAAATACAAATAATCTTCACTAACTGCGTACCTCGTATCCTTCTTCACCTAGATTCCTTTACTTGTTGAAACTTGTATCTACCTTCTGATTCTCTTGTTGCTTTTTTTCCCATAGGGGTAGATAGATATTCATGACTTAGGGCTCCTTATCAAGAGGCTCACACATCATAGTACACACATATCTACTGAAGACCTTACATTTACTCATCATAAGCATGGCGCAAAATCGATTTCCTCTGACTCAACTCTTCCACAACCATATTCAATCTCTTACCAACTGTCTTTCTGGATATAAATGTCGTTGTATAACGAATAAAATAGAATTTAGGAGATTAAATTTCTTGCAAATGAGCTCTACCACACGATCTAGAGTAAGAAGAAAGAGTGACAGTCCTAAATTCCCTTTAGCCTCCTGCTTATAAGTGTGGTGCACAACACACCCATAAACAAGACTCTACTAGACACGGATTGTAGACTCCCTGGGACGGAACTGCCCAGATACCACTTCTGTCACGACCCAAACTGATGGCCACGACGGGCACCCGGTACCTTACTCAATCGAGTACCAACGTAACATATCTTTCGTAACATACTATCATCGATAACTAAGCCGGAGAGGCTGTCGTGAGATAAGTAGAATAAAATATGAAATACCAACTTGGGTTTATAAGACCAAAATGATCACTCGTACACTAAACATAGGCCAACAAGGCCATACAATATTTTACGTATATGGCATATGCCTACAAGCCTCTAAGAGTAGATAAATACCATAAAGGTCGAGACAGGGCCCCGCCATACTAAACAATACACGTCCGAATCATACTGACCAAATAAGCAACTCCGGAGCAAATAAAGCGCACCAACATTTTCAGCTGAGCTGATAGCCTACTTCGATAACTCTCGACCTGTCTATCGGGACCTGCGGGCATGAAACACAGCGTCCCCAGGCAAAAGGGATGTCTGTACAAGTAAAGTACCGAGTATATAAGGCATGACAGTAGTATATAAAAGACATGAAAGAAACATAGAGTAAAGAACTTAACTTGTAATTCTGAATAGCTCTGTGAATCATGAAAATTTATAATGTCATGCATGGGCATATAAATGCCATACAATGCATAAGTATATGCATACATAATATCATCAACCCTCTGAGGGCATCCCATCATATCATCTCAACAACTGTGGGCAAAATCATCAACGTATACTAGCTGATCAGGTGGTGGTGCGTATATAACGCCGTAACCTTTTCTCATATCCCATATACATATAATATATGCATATATAACACCATCTGGTCATGGGTCAATGTACATGGATAAATGAATGAAATGCATAAGAAATATGTTAATAAGATTTTTCGGAATATCATAAATTCAATATGCCTTACGGACAAACTTTATCAAATACGTATTTTTTCTGAGATCCATGAACAGAGGATATAATAATAATTCACATGGGGAATGAATAATATATACAATATTAGTATTTCTATGAATAGAGTCATTTATGAAAGTTGCGTATTTTGCTCGTTTTGTTTGTATTATTTGGATCATGCCAAAAAGAAAGAAGGGATAGCCTTAGCATACCTCAAGTCGTCAATCACTTGTTTTTTTTCATCTTTTCTTGTTCAATAAACTTAATTAACACCTAGAAAATCTTAACAACAGCAGTCACAACATTATCAAATTATTTCTTACAATTTCCAGCCACCACAAACCATCTATTTAGCCACAAAACAGTCCAACCAAAGACAACTACATCCCATGTTCTTTCAAGTGCTATCTTATAGTTTCTCACTCAAATAACACAACCAACACAAGATTAACCTTAGGAACAATCAAGAAGATGTTATACATACCTTGGACGGCAGCTACAACTCAAAACCCTATCTCAACTTAGCTCACAATAGCCCTCAATCACACCACAACGTCATAGAAGCATTCTCTTGTACTCCTTAACACCTTTGAAGATGATTTGAGTTGATTTCCCTTGAGTTTGGTTCTTGAGATCTTGGGATATCTTAGGGAGGGTTTTGGATAGCTGTTAGATGAAAATTGGGTAAAACTTGACCCGCAAACACCTTTAAGAAAACGTAAGGTCGGAGGTCGTCTCAAGTGGGTCCCAACCGAACTGCTTGCGCAGTCTCCCGAAAACGTGGATATCTCTTTACTCCGACGTCGTATCAACGTACGGTTTAATGTGTTAAAAACTAGACTCATATACCTTCAATTTTGTATATAATAAACTAATTTAAATCATGATTAACAAATCTCATATTTATTACGTCACCTTGGGACGCACAGGGTGTAACACTAGGTGGATAGAATACCGGAGTTATGGGCTTCTAACATCTTCCTCCCCCACTAAGTTTATCTATGTTTGGAACACACAATCTATATTTGTACCTCAAAGTACAATCATCTCCCCCTTTTTCAAAAGCCATCGTCTTATGCATGTGAATCCCCTCTTTCAGCTACAACAGGTAGGGATCATCAAACCGTTTCTCCTACACTTTGACTACTAAGGAGGAACAAGTCCTGTTCTGGACAACAACTGCACTATCTTTGTTGTCCGAAAGTCGAACTCCTAACTTGGCTAAGCAGTGAACTTCTTTCACCGTAGTTCTCTTGTCTGTAAATCATGGGCTATACTTCCCATATTTGATTATCATTTTAAGGTATTTCTTGAAAAAACTTGTAGTATTGATGTGAGCTAAGTCTTTGACCAGTACACCGAATATTAGAGTCTCTTGAAATGGCACTACCCTCGTGACACATAACTGGGCATGATTTTATTATTTTTGTATCCGATGATAACTATATTGATTTCAAATCGTCAACTAGATTTACTGACGTTTTTCTCATCTCCCCCTTAGACCAAAGGTTAACGTCTTGTACTTGCGGATCCTTCTCTTTTCTTTGATCCGAACAACTTCCGTTATTTTCTACAATTCTTTGCACTTTGCTTCAATGACGACTCATCTTCCAACTTACTTCTGAGCAATCTTTCTTACTGGGAAAAACTAAATTATATTCACATAAACAGAAAGCTAATGTATTCACAACTATCATACACAATCTTAATAATTTAATTCTTCTCACACTAACAATCTTGAGGGAAACCCCTTTTTGATAACTCTTAAAAGCTATTCTTCTGTAGTTTGCTCTCTTACTACCTAGCTAATTTGTTCTTTCACTATCACTGTACTTAGGGTTTAACTTAAAACTCTTTTAGTTCCAATACGCGTTCGGTGTTTCAAACTGTTACCCACTCACTAGTATTAACCTAGCTAAGTAAATCAAATCGTACCTCTACTAACTCTGCTAAAATTGCTAATTCATTGTATATACTCAAAACTTACTACCTATACTACTAGCATCATGTTTTCTTGTTCTACTTTGAATAACAAAAGTGAAACATAAGGTTATGCCCAACTTCCCTCTCCATCCGTCCTATTTTGCGGCCGCATACTATCTTTTTGTTTGAACTATGTACAAGGATCACACTTAAGGAAATTTCATCTATCTTAAACACAATTGGATCATCTACCACCAAACTTTCTATACACTTCAAATTCATATAAGACTATAAGCATTCGAGGTAAACACTTAGTCACATAACTTAAGGGGAATTGTCATATCTTTTATATCACAAAAATAACTGCTACTTATAGTAACTTACTAACGTGGTACTTTCTAGTTCTGATTTGAATAAATCAGAAAAACTTAAAATCATTCCTTAAAATTCAATATTGGCTGCTCTTGGTTCTCATTTCATAAATCATAGCTTCTTAGTCATATGCATGAGTCATACGAAAAATACTTCTTTAGTAATATCAAACATTTCTTACTCCTAGATATTTTTCCCTTAGGCTTGTTTTGTGTCCAAAACTATAGTGATCAATTCATGCCCGCTACGATTAAATTCTTAACCTATTACATAGTGGGGTCTGACATCCGAAATATCATCATCCAACCTGTGGATCCATTTCTAAGAATTAAAATGAAATTGTCCTGTGAGGTAAAATACATATGGATACATTACCATACATAAACATATCCCTCAGAGTATACCATTATCTGATAAATCACTTTTTGCACTATCCGACGAGTCTTGAGTCTTAATCTGGACCTAAAACATGTAAATCTTTTGCTATATTGTTTACATACCTTTTCTTTTAGCACCTATAGGCATCACTGTATAACACAGATAACATAAAGACTAGAATTAGATGCTTAACATAATGACTTGTATGCTTTCATAAAAGATAGAGGAGTGACTTTAGAGAGAGACATCTAACAACTTGACTAGAGCGGATCCCGAGTCAAAAGTAGTCGGTTATTGGGGAATAATCAATATACTTCTAATGTCGAATCAGGATCTACTTAAGACTCAACGAATCTTGAAAGTTATGTGGACAACTGTCATACCTTGAATCTAGCCTGTAATCCTTTCACACTTCT
>AWOL01S0056591.1:0-33327 GCA_000715115.1 Nicotiana otophora
ACAACACCCCCTGAACCCGGAATGAGCCCCGTGACCTCGGAAAGCTCTGCAAACGGTTGCATATGACTAACAGTAGGCTGTGATATCAGCACCCAACCAGATATCAAGGCGCAGATCTCACCCGATGCCGGTAGCTTAGCAGTGATTGATGCACAAGAAGGATTTTTACATTTTTTAGAATTGTAGTAGGGGTAAAACTCTCATACTATATAAAGGAGAGGTTTCTTATTCAATATATACATTTTAACACACATATCAAAGCAATGCAAACTTATTTCTCTGCGTTCTAGCTATTGAAAGGTTCTNAGCAGACTTCATGGCCAATTTCACACCAACCCTCGTACCCGAAGTTGAAAAGGAACTCTTGTTAAAATCAGGTACATCGTCGGGGGTTTGGACCCTCTACACAGATGGTGCTTCAAATGTGAAAGGATCCGGGCTTGGCATCNACTCAAATATAACCAATATGTGAAACTCAATATAAGCAATAACTCAAATATAACCAATATGTGTAAAATATAAATATCATCCATTAACTTCCTGCACCCGGGGTGTTCTATATTAACAAATCTATGAGTTGCTATACAACTTATTCCACATGCCCACTATGCAACCCATAAGCAAACTCAACAAAACTCAACTCGTCTACGCAAACCACTTGTCATAACTACCACAACGACATGATGAGTTATCATTCCATCCAATCTAATGGTAGGAGTATCCCATATAACTATAAACCTTTTTGGATAACATACCCATAAAACATATGGCATTGCATAGGCAAATCTGACCTGCAGTAGTATACACACCCCCAACAATCCTATCAGTAGACACCCAAGCTGATTCCATATTCTTCTAAAGTAATAACAAGCCTTCCATAAGCTAATAAGGATCCACCCCAACCTCCACTTATGGACTTACATAAAACCTCTTAGACACCAGCCTAAATTACAAATATATATCAGCCACCCATTATCAACCCAATTACCAACTACACCACTCTTGATTAGATATAACCTCGTGGAATACAATGCATCAAATATATAAATCCTTGATCCTCTAAAGTCCTTAAATAACTTGTTCATCACCCCAACACATAGAAATAACACCAACAAACTCTTGAACAATATTCCTTCAACCAAGATCTCTAAGTAGGATATATTACCTCATTTAGGGAGATCAAAACTGTAACGACCCGATAGGTCATTTTGAGTTCTAGCCTTTTGTTTCGTGACATGAGATATTAAATAGCTTCATTTGATGTTTTATGACTTATGTGCATGGTTTATTTCAATTTCAAGAAAGATTAGATGTGTTTTGGAAGAAATATTTTAATTCTAGAGTCTTTATGTTCTTGGAGTTGACCACATTTAACATTCTTGGTCACGACCTATGGTTAATGTTTAGATGATTCTGATGGTTTGTATAATAATTTTGGACTTGTACCTATGTTGTTTGGATCCCAAGTGATCCAAGGCCATTTCGCTACTTGTAGTTGAATGTTGATAAAGTTGAACTTAAGAACTTTGAATTTTTTGTTTAATGGTTGATTCTTGATTTTAATGTTGTTTATAATGTTTTGTTCCGTCGAGCAAGTTTCTATAGACTAGTTAGGATGATTGGACAAGGTCCCGAAGAGCTTGGGTGAGTTTATGGTTGGTTTCCGATCATTTTTGCATTTATTACAGCAGCTTATCTATTGTTGTGCAGCAGACCTTCATGAATGCGGAGCTAATCTCGTGTTCGCATACTGTATTTTGGGACAGAGGATATTTGTACATCGCGAATGCAGTGGTGGGTCCGTGAACGCGAAGGCTTGGGGGGACTGGCCTTCGCACACTTGATGTAGCCTTCGCGAATGTGATGGTCAGTTGACTGTTGGTCTTCGCGAATGCGGGCGACCTTCCGCGAAAGGGAATAAGGGTTTCACCTAGTGATTTATGATATGGCAGAATTCGGGATTAGCTCATTTTAGTCTATTTTTAAGAACTAGACCACGGATTAAGGCAATATTTGAGAGGATTTTCATCCCAACTTTAAAGGTTAGTACTTTTAACTTAGTTTTGATTAATTTTCATAATTTCCCATAGATGTTCACTCCTAAATCTAGGATTTCAAAGAGTAGAAAATGGGATTTTGGGTGGTTCCTAAAGCTCATTTTGACTTATTAAGTGTTATTTGACTAGTGCACGATCCAAAATCCCACCAACTTGCTTGACAGGCACCTAACTTGCTTGATAGGCAAGCCAACACTCAACAAGAATAATAGAATCCAATTATTAAGTCATTAATTGAGTTATGATATAAATAACAAGCGAAATAAGTCTCTAAATAGCATCATGAGTTTATATATCAAAGACATGGTCTAAACACGACCACAACTATCTCACAAACCTTCCCAAGACCTAGTGTCACATCGCCAGCATCTATCAAGAGTAAGTAATCCCAATTAAACAATAGCATCTATACGAAAATGAAAACACATAGACAGAGATAGATAAATACGAAAAGGGGACTCCATGTACTGCGGATTGGATCAAGTACAACAACTCACCACGAAGTTTCCAAACAAGCCCCTAAACAGCTGAATGGGTACCACTAGTACCTGCTCAGAATCTGCACAAAAATATGCAAAAGTATAATATGAGTATAAAACTACGTTACTTAGTAAGTATCTAGTCTAGCCTCGAAGAAGTAGTGACAAGGGATCAACATTGCCAATTAATATCAGTCTAATAAGCAAGTGAAAACATAATTATAATATGTGATAAGGCATGATATCATTAATCAAGTCCAAAAGTAGAAGCATAGTAAATCTGGAATTTAGTCATGCTTTTCAGATAAATAGGTAGAACACATTATTTGTTATCTCAATTCTTTTCAATATGAGTCAATCAATGCTCATATAGAGGCTACTGCATGGATCTAGAATGTAAATGCATGCTCACGATCTACTCTCAATACTTCATAGCACAAATCCATATGCCTAACACTATCCAAGTGTCCAAACTAAGCACCAATCATGGTGCATACACTCACATGTCCCAAAGTAACATGGGTAATCACTGACTCTGGAGGGACGGATCTATATCCAAGTATTGTTTTCACTGTGCAACCCAATCCAATTATAATACTGTAGTGACGTGTAACCCGGTCCAATCATAATACAATTGCAGTATGCAGCCCAATCCAATCATAATATCGTGGTATCGTGCAATTCGATCCAATCATAATAACATCAATAATCAATAAATATGTCCGCTCACAATGTCCTTAGTGCAAAATGGTTCAATATGTGTTTTTAACATTCTTAAGTCTTATCATGATATTAACAAGCGCAAAATAAGCCAATAGCCATTAAATTATAATTCAAGACATTTGTATGACTATGGCTAAATTATAAAGTTCGACATGGTGAGAATCTAGTCATGTCCAAATCAACAAACCATAAACCTTAGTCTCCAATCTTGATTAAGATTCATCACGTGGTCATAGAATCAACAAAACATGAATAAGCAATTCACATAGTCCAAATAAGGCATATCATGAGCCTAACTCTATGCGGCTATGGTTATAACCTAGCTATGTATATATGCTCGTCATCTCGTATATACGTGGCATCTAAATCAAGTAACAAGTAGCAGAGAAATCACCAATGGGGATAATTTCATCTTACAAGGATAGACAAGAGACTCACTTCCATCTGGAAATACCTTTAACCTTCCAAAACTGCTTTTCCTTTCATATCAATCTCCATATGATTTGAATCTAGTAAAATATTACTCAAATGAGTCAAACAATGCAATAGAAATTAATCTCAAACGATAAAGCTTCTATCTTTAAGCAAATCCCAAAAAGTCAACAAAAATCAACCTGAGCCCACATGATCAAAACCAAAGTCTTGGGGTAGATACAGACTACCCATAACCTCACAAATCCAAATATGTGATTAGATTCCAAATCTGAGTTCAAGTCGACCCTCAAATGCTCAAATACACCCCCTTAAGTTGTAGAAAGCCCCCCAAATTTCTATTTAAAATTTCATGTTTTAGGTGTAGAAACCCAATGGAAATCAACATATATAATCGCATCTAAGTAGTAATTGCTTATCCTCAAAGTATTAGTGAAAATCTCCTCAAAGATTGCCTCTTCCCGAGCTCCAAATCACAATAATGGTCAAAAATGAGCCAAACCCGAAGAAATGTAGTTTGCTAGGCCTTTCACATTTGTGAGTTCGCTTCTGTGCCCAAACTCTCTCTTCTGCGAGCTCTCAGCACGTGCGCCCCTCCGCATCCACAATAAATCCCTGCACTTCTATGATAATGCAGGCACAACAACCAAACCGCAGGTGCGCTCAAGGCT
The DNA here is from genome assembly GCA_000715115.1 of Nicotiana otophora. Lineage (NCBI taxonomy): Eukaryota > Viridiplantae > Streptophyta > Magnoliopsida > Solanales > Solanaceae > Nicotiana > Nicotiana otophora. The sequence goes on from AWOL01S0056591.1 coordinate 4,363, forward strand.
TCGCATATGCGAGCCTCCAATCCCAGACTTGCCCAACTATCACATGCGCGCACTCGACCTCGCATGTGCGACCTTTGCACGTGTTCACCTCCAACCGCAGGAGCGCCCAAGCACCAGAACCAACCTCTTCATAGATGCTATCCATCTATCACATGTGCGACCTTCGCACGCACACCTACCTTCGCAGGTGCATTGCACCAGATACCAGAAATTCCCAAACATCTCTAAAATAGTCTGAAACCATACTAAAACACACCTAAGCCCCTCGGGCCCCCGTCCAATCCTTTCAAAAATTTTGTATACCTAATTCAAACTTATCCAAAGGACCCAAAACACCACAAGCAACATCAAACTAAGAATCAAATATCAAACTCCATTCGTTAACTTCCAAACTTTCCAACTTTTTCAAATGCGTCTGAATCATACTTAGACATTCCGAATCATAACCAAACTTTACAGACTAGTTCATATCAACCACTAGGACCTATCCAAGGTCTCAAAACCACAATCGCAGTTCGATAACACCAAAATCAACTACCGGTCAAACCTATGAACTCTCTAATTTTTTTAAATTGCCAACTTCCTAGAAATAGAACCAAAACCTTCTAGGAACCTCCAAATCCAAATAACAAAATTCTCCCATGTCCAAAATCACCATATGAACCTATTGGAATCATAAAATCACCAATTCGAGGTCGTTTACTCAAAAATCAACCCTTGGTCAACTCTTATATCTTAAGCTTCCAAAAATAGAACTAAGTATTTCAAATCACTACCGAACCTTTCCTGAATAAAAAAACCAAACATACTTGCAAGTTGTAATACATCATATGAATCTATTCAAAGTCTTCAATCGTAGAACAGAATGCTAGAGCTCAAAACGACCGGTGGGGTCGTTACATTCTCCCCCACTTATACATATGTTCGGCCTCGAACGTGCCAAGATTCATTCCAAAACCATCAAATAACTACATAAACTCATCATACAAACACTATGACTGATCCCATGTCACCTAAATCTATCTAAATCCATTAACACAATGCTGACAAAAGATTCTTCCTTCAACCTTAGCCTATAAGCCTTTGAACCAAATTTCAATATCTAGAACTCCCTCTAAGATATGATTCTTGTATATATGTACACTATATCAATATGAACAAGTTTTACTAAACCATAAATGTACTTCCAAGATGTAGCCACACGATGTCCACGTAGCTCATATAGCACCACGTGTACTCACAATAAATACTTATTACCAAAGCCGGTAACGGCGATATACCTCATATCAATTAAATCTTAATTCCAAACCTTCACAACACTGCTAATGATGAAAGAAACATGTAGAAACTCATAATCACACATCATATCAATAAGTCATGCATCTCTCTCTCTCGTCTACTAAGAACCATTGCCCGTTCTAAGCTATCTGAAAGCATTCGCTTCCAGATATACCTTTATCGGATCACTAAGCTTCGCCTTATGTAATTCAAGTTACTCGATCAACTGTCACACCAAATTCCATATGGAATCCCAAATGACATGGTTTGCACCATACAAGCAATAACCTAAATAAGGCAATTCTATGGAAAAGTAACTCATCTCCCTAATGATTTCCGTGCATGTGGTGTTCTATCTTAACAATCTATGAGTATCTATACAACTTATTCCATTTGTTCATCATGTAACAATCAAGCAAACTTAATGAAACTCAAACACAAAGACCTTCCTGAACCACCACAATCACATAGTGGGCTACCTCACTAACAAATCCAACGGTAGAAATTATCTCATATAACTATAACTCTTCCAAATAACACACCCATATAAAACCTCGCACTGTATAAGAAAATTTGACATGCTCTATAATATACATCCTCAACTGCTCTACTGATAGACATTCTTCTGAAGTAGTAATAAGCCTTCCATAAACTAATAAAAACCCATTCTAGCTCCCACTCATGGAACCAGAAATCTCTAACTCATCGGCCGCAACTACAAATATACTCATGCAACGCGTTACTAATCCAATTACAAACCACATCATTCATGATCTGCTATAACCTCGTGGAACCTAGTGGATCGAATATACAAATCCTTGAGCCTATAAAGTCCCTACTTAAATTGTTCAATATGCCAACATACCAAAATTAATGCCAACAACCTTTGAACCATATTCCTCAAACCTAGACCTCCAAGAATGATATATCACCACACNACAAGTTTTACTAAACCATAAATGTACTTCCAAGATGTAGCCACACGATGTCCACGTAGCTCATATAGCACCACGTGTACTCACAATAAATACTTATTACCAAAGCCGGTAACGGCGATATACCTCATATCAATTAAATCTTAATTCCAAACCTTCACAACACTGCTAATGATGAAAGAAACATGTAGAAACTCATAATCACACATCATATCAATAAGTCATGCATCTCTCTCTCTCGTCTACTAAGAACCATTGCCCGTTCTAAGCTATCTGAAAGCATTCGCTTCCAGATATACCTTTATCGGATCACTAAGCTTCGCCTTATGTAATTCAAGTTACTCGATCAACTGTCACACCAAATTCCATATGGAATCCCAAATGACATGGTTTGCACCATACAAGCAATAACCTAAATAAGGCAATTCTATGGAAAAGTAACTCATCTCCCTAATGATTTCCGTGCATGTGGTGTTCTATCTTAACAATCTATGAGTATCTATACAACTTATTCCATTTGTTCATCATGTAACAATCAAGCAAACTTAATGAAACTCAAACACAAAGACCTTCCTGAACCACCACAATCACATAGTGGGCTACCTCACTAACAAATCCAACGGTAGAAATTATCTCATATAACTATAACTCTTCCAAATAACACACCCATATAAAACCTCGCACTGTATAAGAAAATTTGACATGCTCTATAATATACATCCTCAACTGCTCTACTGATAGACATTCTTCTGAAGTAGTAATAAGCCTTCCATAAACTAATAAAAACCCATTCTAGCTCCCACTCATGGAACCAGAAATCTCTAACTCATCGGCCGCAACTACAAATATACTCATGCAACGCGTTACTAATCCAATTACAAACCACATCATTCATGATCTGCTATAACCTCGTGGAACCTAGTGGATCGAATATACAAATCCTTGAGCCTATAAAGTCCCTACTTAAATTGTTCAATATGCCAACATACCAAAATTAATGCCAACAACCTTTGAACCATATTCCTCAAACCTAGACCTCCAAGAATGATATATCACCACACTTAGGTAGATCACGATACATTACATACCATAAACCATAAGCTCTATCAAGCAAAAATCTTCTCAAGTCACCCACCACAGACATACATACGACCAACTATCTCGCTATTCACACTTCTATTATTCACAATTCTAAAAGATAGTCTCACCTCTAGGATTGCAATACCTCCATACCTCAAAAGTGTAAGATTCCTTGTCCTAGTAACTGTCACATGCCTACTCAAACATAGTAATGAAGCAATACATGCAAGCATCTCAAAATGTGCACTTCCATCATCCCTTCCATATTAAGTAACTGAAATCTAAACCTCAATAACTGACTATCATACAAATGTCGTAGCGCATAGTAAAATTTCCCATAGACCTCCTCAACAAGCACCCTCTACAACATATTCTCTTTCTTGGTGATACTGAAATCAATACTACTATACTCCTTAAGCACTCAAATCATTTGTGCTACCTCTGATCCCAATCATTCTACCTAAAGATGAACCGTGACTTTGAAAAGCAATCCAAATCTCGCGCAGGTCACCACATCCATCATGATGCAATATCTAAGTCAAGAATCCCATTATCTACTCCAAGTCACAAGTAGGATAGACCTCAAGCTCTTAGAAACTCACTTACAAAATAATCTACCATTAAAACTGAACCTATCCAAGTTAACCAAATCACACAGACTGTCAAACCCCAAAGTACCTGTATTGCCCTATCATACCAAGGGAACCGATCATTTCCATTACCATTCTAATCCAAGCTGCTACAATGATGATCCAACCTTTTTAGATTACTCTTGACCTGCCTTCAAGGCATCACTTCTCTTTTCTAATACACTGTGGTATTTAACAAAAATTCATCCCAAGTCATTTCATACCCCAACCTTGGCAGGTGTGACCGGTACACGATGCCTGAAGGCCCCTGCGAACCAATGTCCATACTTAAATCTTTCATCATGAATCTGGGTCGACTAGGCCTCCTAGTATGATACCAATATTAATGAGTGTTCATAGTTGACTGTGAAAGAAACTTTGACGTACATATATATATATATATGTACGTCTGTTGCCAACCCAGTCAAAACAATATATACATATATTTGAACACTAGTCTACAAGGCTTTAAGAGTACCAGAACATATATACAACTTGGTTGGGAAAGGGCCCCACCATACCTAAAATGATAGAGACACATACTCTAGTACCTATTGTCTTTCGTACAGCCACTCCGAAGAAGTGGAATGAGACAATCAACCACTATAATGTATGCCCTACGGGGGAGGGACATCATCTGATCTATCTATACCTGTGGGAATGAACATAACGCCCAAAAGAAAAGGGCGCCAGTACGAATAATGTACTTAGTATGTAAGAAATATGATGTATATTTAAACCCAAAGCATAACATAAAGGGTACAGACACACAAGTTTAACATGAGTACCGAAGACAAGTCACCAGGGGCGCATTCTACAGTATTCATGAAACGTGAATATATGCAAGTTTTTGTAAAAATCAAGCCACTCATTGGGGCAATTCAATTTTTATTGTACCCGGCCTCGGAGAGGGCTCGGTAAAGCCTCATGTTTTTATCATATTGTACCCTGACTCAACAGGTCTCGGTAATGTTTGATATCACATCATCCCGTACCCAGCCTCGTAGAGGACTCGGTAGTATCACCTAACACATCATCCTGACCCAACCTCGTGGAGGGCTCGGTAGTAAAATAGAATTATATATATATAATGTAAGGTCAATTGTAAGAGATATCAACGTTAGACTCAGAGTGAACTACACCTCATGGCATTACGATACTATTTGGGAACATTTCAAACTTAAAGGAAAATGTCATCTGTAAAGAATGAATAAAAACATGAAAATCATTGTCAATAGATGCTTAGAACAATTAAATCTTACCACATGGGGATTTTTCAGAGGAAGCACTTACATAAAGACATGCCAAGAAAGAAAATGGCCTTACATACCTCTTTGAAGCATATGCTTATTGAGTTCTTTTCTTTTATAGGGATTATCTTTACTTCCAAAGAAATCTTCAGAATGAGTAGTACAAGAATATATATGGTACAGTGATAATCATGAGCTCCTTTACTTAAATTCTCACCAACTTCGCTTTTGATTCTAGCCTAAATCGTGTTAGAAATTCTTATATTGCTGGAGAGCATTTGGGTACCAATCCTGGTAATGTTGTATATATCCCAAAAAAGGAGAAATTTGTGCTGCTATTATAATCAGTCTAGAAACTTCACCGTCCCATATGCAAAACGGGTTTCCCCGCCCCAGTCACTGCTCCTGGTGAACAACTGGCACAATTCAAATGAAATGCAATCATCTTTTTATCCGTTAGCGTGGCACCAACTGATTGGCTACGCTAAAGACTAAACTTGTCAATCCTTCAACAATATGGGTGGATGAAGAGTGCGAGATGTAACATCATTCCCCCCTTTGAAACATTCGTCCTCGAATGTTGAATTGCAGTCAATCTTTTAGAATTTTTCAATCACATACCATAGTAAATTCGACATTATTTTCTACATTTTGGAACAAATAGGGGTATCTTGATTTCATATCTTATTCGGCTTCCCATGCCATTTCCTCTACGTTGTTGTTTCTCTAAAGTGCTTTAACTAAAGCCACCTCTTCAGTTTGTAACTTGCCAACTTGATGATCTAGGATAGCCATAAGAATTTCTTCATATATCAAGTTCTCCATGAATTGGATATCTTCAATGGACGTAACGTGTGATGGATCACCAAAGAATTTACTAAGCATGGACACATGGAATATTGGATGTACTAATTCTAATTACAAGGGTAACTCAAGCTAATAGGCCACTTGACCGATTCTCTGAAGAATCTGATATGGTCTAATATATCGGGGGCTGAGTTCGCCTCTCCTGCCAACCCTCATCATGCCTTTTATAGGCGATACCTTTAATAATACCCAATCTCCCACAGTGAATTCTAAATTTAAAAATCAATTATTCGAGTAGGATTTTCATTTGCTTTGGGCGATCAATTATTGATCTTGAATCAGTTTCACCTTTACTACATCCTGTTGCACCAAGTCAAGGCCCAATAGTCCTGTCTCGCCAATTTTGAACCAGCTGATAGGGGATCTACACTTCCATCCATATATAGCTTCATATGGAGTTATCCGTATGCTAGCATGGTAGCTTTTGTTGTAAGCAAACTCGATGAGCGGTAGATTATCTTTCCAACTTCCTTTGAAATCTAAAATGCAAGCTCGTAACATGTCCTCGAGCGTCTGAATGTTATGCTCGACTTGACTGTCCATTTGGGGATGAAAAGTTCTGCTAAGGATGACTATTGTACCCAAGTTCTTTTGAAAAGGTCTCCAGAAAATTAGCCATAAACTTGGTACCTCGATCCCATATAATAGAAATTTGGAACCCCATGAAGCCGAACTATCTCCTTGATACAAAATTCAGCATAATCTTCAGCCGAAAAGGTGGTCTTTATAGGTAGGAAATGAGCTATATTGGTGAGTCTATCCACAATAACCCATATGGAATCAAACATTCGATGAGAACGTGGTAACCCGGTAACAAAGTTCATGTTGATTATGTCCCATTTCTAGGTTGGGATTTCCATATTCTAAAGAAATCCTTCTAGTTTTTAGTGTTCAACTTTAACTTGTTAGCAATTTGAACACCGATCAACATATTCAACAATGTTCCTCTTCATGTCGTTCCACCAGTATAATTGTCGAATATCATGATACATCTTAGTTGACCCCGGATGAATAGAGTACCAGGTTTGTGAGCATCTGCCATGATCTATCCATAGAGTCCTCTAACATCGAGCACACATAACCGACCCTAAAAGATAAGGACTCTGTCCTCAGATAGCTCAAACACTAGCTTCTTCTGAGAGTGAATACTCTCTCTTATTTTCACCAAGGTTGGATCATCAAATTGTCATGCCTTTACTTCAGCCACTAGCGAGGATTCGGCAGCATTTTGAACCATGGCTTCTCCGTCCCTAGTGTAAAGCAATCGTACACTTAAATTATCCAACCGGTACAAGTATTTATTTATCTCCCATTTATAATTGTCCACATGTCACAGACTACCCATAGACTCCCGATTTAATGCATCAACCACAATATTTGGCTTCCCGGGGTGGTACAGAATATTAACATCATAGTCTTTTAATTATTCGAGCAACCTACACTGTCTCAAATTCAATTCTTTTTGCTTGAACATGTATTGCAAACTTATATGATCCATAAATATGCCAACATGAACTCCATACAGATAGTGACGCCACATTTTCAAAGCAAATATAACAGCCGCTAACTCAAGGTCATAAGTCAGATAATTATGCTCATGCTTTCTTAGTTTCCTTGATGCATAGGCAACCACTCCATCGTGCTGCATCAAAACACTACCCTATCCCACTCTAGAAATATCACAATATATAACATAACCTTATGATCCTTTAGGAAGAGCAAAAACGGGTGCTGAGATTAGCCTATCTTCTAAATCTTGGATGGTCTTTTCACAATCATTGCTCCTCTGTAACTCAGCCACCTTATGAATCAGCTTTGTTAGTCGAGCAGCAATGGAAGAGAAATTTCTACAAATCTTCGATAGTAGCCAGCTAAGCCCAAGAAACTATGGATCTCGGTATAGCCTGTGGGCCTTGGCCAATTCTTGACTGCGTCAACATTTTGATTATAAACTTTGATGCCCTCATCTGACACTATATGCCTAAGAATGCCATTGAGTTCAACTAGAACTCACACTTGGAAAACATAACGTACAACTAACAATCTTGGAGCGTGGGTAAAATCATTCGTAAATGCTCTGCGTACTCAACATCATATCGAGAATACACCAAAATATCATTTATTAATATAATCACAAAAATATCCAAATACGACTTGAACACCTGATTCATCAGATCCATAAAAGTCGCTAGTGAGGCCAAAAGACATAAGAAGGAACTCATAATGGTCGTATCGGGCCCGAAAGGCTGTCTTTGAAACATCTTCTCCCTTGACTCTTAATTGGTGATATCCAGATCTGAGATCAATTGTAATGACCTGATAGGTCTTTTTGAGTAATTGAGCCTCGTTATCCCTTTTTATGCTTTACATATGTATGTTTATGATTTTATGACTTGCGAGGTAAGCTAGTTTCGTTCCGGGAAGCTTTCGGGTTGTTTTGGACCCTTTGATTCTTGGCTTAGATGCCTAAGTTAAAAATGTTAACCAAACTTTGACTTTTGTGAAAATGACCTTGGAACGGTGTTTTGATTTTGAAAGTCCGTAGATTGATTTGTGTTGTTTTGCCAACATTTGGCAATTCGAAGTTGAAAAGTTTGATCATAGGTTGACTTTAGCTATCGAGCTCAAAATTTGATATTGGGACTTGGAATAGGTCTGTTATGTTAGTTAGAACTTGTCTGCAAAATTTGATATCATTTGGAGTTGGTTTGATAGGATTCAGATGTTTAGTTGTAATTCTAGAGATTCTTGAACTTTACTTTGCAACTTATGGATTTTAGTGTTCGATTCATACTTTTAGATGTTATCTTTATGTTTTGATCGCGTGAGAGAGATCGTATGATATTTTTAGACTTGTGTTGATATTGGTTTGGAGCCCCGAGGGCTAGGATGGGGTTTGGACATGTATGGGAGTGTTTTGGACTAAAATTGCAGAATCTGGTGTTCTGGTGATTTGGGAATCGCATTTTCAAATATCAGGTTTGTAATTGCGAGTATAGCTGGGGGACTCAGGTATCGCATTTGCAAACACTAGGTTCATAATTGTGATACCTGGCTCACAGTTATGAAGGGACTGAGGATTTTGGGTAGTTCGCATTTGCGACTAATATGTCGCTTTTGCGAGGGGAACAGGGTTCGCAATTGCGAACCCATCTTCGCATTTACGAGAAGTTCCCCAAGCATGTCAGTGATGCAATACGAGATTTTCTTCGTAATTGTGAACCCATGTCGCAATTGCGATAACTGCAGCTGAACATAAGGGCTGGAAGTCGGGATTTCTTCTCTCATTCTCTCATATTAGAACACTAGACTCGGTAGGAGGCGATTTGGAGAGGAGATGTTCATCTACAAACATTGGGTAAGTGATCCTAATCTATTTCTAATCATATTCCATCAATATATCTTAGATGTTAACATCAAAATCATGTGAATCAAAGTGAATATTTGTGAAACTTTGTCAAGTTTTCGAAAAATAAGAATTTGAGTTTTGAGAGTTGATTTGGACTCGAATTTTGAAACTAATCACATATATGAAGTCGTGGGATCATGGGTAGTCGGAATCTACCATTGGACTTGAGTTTTGACTGGGCGGGCCCTGGGTAGACTTTTGTTGACTTTTTGGAAAAAGTGTAAAGATCATGGCTTTATTTATTGTAATCGATTACCCTTGCATTGTTTGAAGATATTAAGTCAATTTTGGTTAGATTTGAGCCGTGTGGAGGCGCATTTTAGGGGAAAAGCTATTTTCAAGAGTTGAATTGGCCTAGTTGAGGTAACTATCTTGCCTAACTTTGTATGGGGGAACTACCCCTTAGGATTGGTATTGATTGATTCATTTGTGTTATGTGAAAGCCATGTACACAAGATGACGAATGGGTACACGGGTTGTACATGATTTGACCGGTTTAGGCTACTTAGAATCTTTCCATGCTATAATTGAACTGTCATATCATGTTCTAAATTCTCATAGTCAATCTATTCTTAGTTATGTTAGTCTATCCTTACATGCCTTAAATGACTTGTTAACACTTGTTCTACATCCTACTTGATAAATTGCTCTCGTGTTTTAGTTGAACTTGTTGCCCCTTTTATTGTTACATGTTATCTCTTTCGTTGTTGATTATCATTACTTGAAGTCATTGTACATGTTACCTCTTTCATTTTTGATTATCATTATTTGAAGTCATTGGTACAAGTTATCTCTTTCGTTCCTATTATTCTTATTTGAAGTCGTGTTATCTCTTTCATTGTGAGTAATTGTATTTAGATCGTGGTTACACATTATCTTTCTCATTATCGAGTTATTGGTGTTGAAGTTGTGAATGCCGTATCACTTTAAGGTGAAGTTGGTACTTGTTGAGATATCTTTCTTGTTGAGAATTTTACATTCATTGTTATTGTTGATATTCTTGTACACGTGGTGGTAGTGCCATGGACTATTGTTGTAGAAATATTGATATTGTTGATTGTTGGCAAGTTGTGATAAATGGGCACTTGTGGTGTGGGTTGTTATTGTGATGTGATATTGACGCGCATGCGGCGGTATAAGGCTAGGATGTGCACGACATAAGGTGGGACTTATGTGTGTGTTGCTTGTAGGGGACCTATGTGAAGACACACAGCGTCATAAGGTGTGTTAATGTGCATGTAGCTATTTCGGGAAAATTGTTTTCAAAACATATTTAAATGTAAGGCTCACACGGCGGTATAAAGAAAGATTGTGATTGAGATTATGAACTGTGAATATAAGGAGGTACCTCAATTGTGATTCTTGATTTATACACGAGGCGGTACCTCGGTTGTGATTCTTATTGTACACGAGGTGGTACCTTATTGTGATTCTTGTTGTTTATCTCATGTTGCAAAGAGTGTTGGTGGGAATATTTCTTGTTTGTTTGCTCTTCCTTTTTCCATCAGTTTTTGCCCGTATATGATCATTGTGATTCTCTTTAGTTGCTTCTTTTATGTTATTTCCGTGCTTAAAATTTTGGTATTAGTTCATGCTATTAACTTGTTTTGTATCAGTTATTTTTCCGCCTTCCATTATTATTCGTCCTTCTGTTTTCATACTATTTATTTATATCCTAATAGGTGTCTTGACCTGACTTTGTCACTTCTATACCAAGGTTAGGCTTGATACTTACTGGGTACCATTGTGGTATACTCATACTATACTTCTGCAAATCTTTTTGTGCAGATCCAGGTATGTCTACCCGCGCCAGACGCTAGAGTTGATTTGAGTAGCTGCTTTTGGAGACTTCAAGGTATACCTGCTTTACGTCCGCAGGCCTCGGAGTCACCTTCCCTTATCTTTACTTCCTGTTGTACTTTCATTTAGATAGTGATGTAGTAGACACTCTAGTATTATATTGTAGCGTTTATGACTCAGTTCCACCTATTTTGGGAAATTTTTTTGAGATTCTATTTCAGGAGTTTAAAGCAGTTTATCAGACTTGTTTTAGTATTTTGCTGATTATTTCTGTCAAGTATTATCAAATGTTAGGCTTACCTAGTCGTAGAGACTAGGTGCCATCACGATATCCTACCGAGGGAAATTGGGGTCGTGACAAGTTGGTATCAGAGCTCTAGGTTCATAGCTCTAGGTTCATAGAGCTCTAGGCTCTACGTATGAGTCATAAGCAAGTTTAGTAGAGTTTTGCGGATCGGTACGGAGACGTCTGCACTTATCTTCAGAGGCTACGAAACTGTTAGGAAAACTTCACTTCTTTGATTCCTTATTGTGAGAATTGGTCAACTTAGAAAATTAGATCTTTGACTTTCTATTCTCTCACAAATGGTGAGGACACACACTGCTGGATCTGACGATCAGACACCTACGCTGCCTGTCCGAGGTCGGGGCAGAGGTCGAGGAGGGGCAGGTGGTGCAGCCAAAGCACCTGCCCGAGCTACGACAGAGGAGTCACCAGTAGCTCCAGCTGGGGGCTATGTACCCGAGGTGCCTGTTTCCACCCCAGCACTTCAGGAGACCCTCGCACAGTTCTTGAGCATATTCGGTACCTTAGCTCAGGTAGGGCTGATTCCACTTGCACCAGCCACATCTCAGGCTGGGGGAGGAGCTCAGACTTTCGTGGCCAATACCCCAGAGCAGTGGGTCCATGTTGTTCAGGTCCTAGAGGTTATACCAGTACAGCCTTTCATTCCAGTTTAGCCCGTGGTTAGGGTAGCAGCATTTGAGGAGGAGTAGCTTCGACTTGAGAGGTTCAAAAAGTATCACCCTCCTACTTTCAGTGGTTTGGCTTCAGAGGATGCACATGGTTTTCTAGGGGAGTGCCACTGTATTCTCCGTACCATGGGTATTGTGGAGATGAGTGGGGTTACTTTTACTACATTCCAGTTATCAGGAGTAGCGTATCAGTGGTAACGGGTATACGAGGAGGGTAGCCCACCCGATGCAGCTTCATTTACATGGACTCGATTTTCAAAGTTGTTCTTTAGAGAGTTTGTTTCTCAGACCCTTAGGGATGCATGGCACATGGAGTTCGAGCAGTTGCGCCGGGGTACTATGGAAGTGTCATAGTATGCTGTCTGATTCAGTGACTTGTCTAAACATGCACCTGCCTTGGTTTCTACAGTCAGAGAGAGACACCCTCGAATCATCAAGGGGCTCAACTATGGTATTAGATTCAGCATGTCCCGAGAGTTGGAGACAAATACCCCATATCAGTAGGTGGTAGAAATTTCACGGAGGTTGGAAGGTATACAGTGTTGTGAGAGAGAGGACAGGGAGGCCAAGAGGCCTCAAGGTACTGGAGGATTTAGTGGTAGCCACGCCGCAACTACAGCCCGTCATAGTAGAGGATATTACGAGTCGTCCGGTTATTCCAAGGTCATAGGTTACGCACTTTGCTCAACCACTTTCTTGTGCACCTCCTGCATGGGGTGCCTTCAGCGGGCAGTCCAGCCAACCAGACTTGTCATGCCCCGTCCCCGGGAAGCGCGATCGGCGCTCAACCAAGTGAACCCGGCCGAGAAAGCCTGTTATATACTTTCTACCCAATTAACCCATGATCAAGAAAGGCGTGATTTCATTAATTATATAGTAGGAATCTCATTCATACAATCCTAAATTATTTCATTAGTCATTGCACCTTTAAGTCTCAAAATACACATTTCTTATAGTTCAAGTGGAACAAGTGATCAAACACAACATAACTTGGTTAACATTCCCAACACCCATATACAACCCACATAGTGTCTACGGAGCCTCTAAAGATACAAAAGAGAGTAAAGATGGTGCCGGCAACAAGGCCACGACTATACCTCAAAAAGTGACCATGATATAAACAAAAAGTACAATACATGGCCCCGGAATGAAATGGGGCTCACCGAGTCCGCTGAGAAGAAGATGCAGCACTATCTGAGATCCGCACTGTCTACTATATAACCACCTGCATCCATTTAAAGATGCAGTGTCCCCAGCAAAAGGGACGTTAGTACCGTCGAATAGCACTAGTATGTATAGCTAAAAACCCACTCAATAAAATGAATAATAATACAAGAGGGACAACCAAGAATTCAATAAGGGCTTCAAATAATAGTAAAACAACAAATTAAGGATCATATACATTTTCAAGACAATTTCCATATTACTAGGTTGGGTGACCTTTAGTACCGATATTCCATAATTCCCAATAACTCTGTATTCTTACACGGAGTCCAATCTCGGCCCGATCGGCTAGGCCATATCATTTGAGGCATTACCACAATTTTATTATAATTTCTGGCACAGTACCACTATGTGTGCGGCATGGCGTCCGATCATGGCCCGATCGGCTAGGCCATCTCATTTGAGATATTACCACCATTTCATTCACAATACCACTATGGTCTTATACGGAGTCCAATCTCGGCCCGATCGGCTAGGCCATCTCATTTGAGACATTACCCTCTTCAGTCAATCATCTCATATCGAACGTCTTTCATATACTTTCAATTCATTGGCACTAGTGATTACGATTACAAAGTCATTATTGGCACTTGGACGTATTTCATAGTTCCAGTTCCCTTTTCCACCTTCAAATATCATTATCATTATCGTCATCAATAGGGCTTCCCATTCAAGACATTAATTCACATATGAGCAATTTGGGAAATCTCAGGCACATAGGGGCCTTTCATACAATTTGGCAAAACAACCTTTATTTCAATCTTGACATGAAGTCTTAACATTCCTAACACATATTCCACATTTTGAACATATTCTCAAATGGCAAGATGACATGATGAAGCATTTAGCATAAACATTGAACAAACATCCTTCAATACAACCATATTAGGAAAAGCCAATTCAATAATGATCAAGGACTTACTCCAATTACATGAACACCGTGGGATTTGATTCTAAGAAGAAGGGTGGTTTAGCCAACATACCTCAATTGAGCCTCTTAAAACTCTAAGATGTTCCGTACTATTAGCATTTCAATCTATTTTAGCAACATAACAAAATTGAACCAAAATTAGGAAGATGAACATGGTTTTGGCTCATTTGAGCATACTATCAAACACTAGGTGTACATCAATGTTTTAAGGCTCTTTTGTGGAAGATTCCATCATTTCCCAACCCACTCTCTACCATTATTAGCTCACAATCTTCCCACATACTACAAGGATACATGCATGCAAGGTAAGCACTCCCATCCCCATGAATTACCTTACTAATGGCCCATTCTAGTTACATTTTGAAATTAATAGTTTGGGTGGTAGAATCTTACCTCTTAGGAAGAAGACCTAGGTGCCTCTCTTGATAATCTTCAAGATTTAAGTGAGAATTGAAGAACAATTTGATGAAGATCACTTTTCCCTCTAGGATATTCTCTCTCACTCTAAACATATCAGAAAATATGCTCAAAATGGTTCATGGGGTGTGTTTTAACGAAATAGGGTCGGGTTTAAAAACCCCAAGAATGAAGCTCTGGAACGGGTTCTGCGGTCGCATATGCAACCGCATAATGGTTATGTGGTCCGCATAATGACCGCAAAAATGGGTGCCAGAGCCGGAAAGAAACTGACCTAGTCTGCGGTCATTATGCAGCCCGCAGACCTATTCTGCGGTCGCATAATGCACCGCAGAATTGGTCTGCGGTCATATAATGCACCACAAACCTGGTCTCCAAACCCTCCCTTTCCTGTCTCACTCTGCGACTATTATACGGTTCGCAGAGTGATTCAGCGACTGCATAGTGGTCTCTGAAACGTTTTCTTTTGCCAAAAACTTTTCTTTACTTTCCACTGCATTGTTCAACCCAAAAAGTCTGAGCCGCGACAATCCTCAAATACGTAAGGCTAGTCCGGCACCATGAAATATTATTTTTCTTTTGTAAAATTTTACGGGGCCTTACATTCTCCCCTACTTAGGATCATTCGTCCTCGAATAAGGGTCAGGGTCTACTATTAGTACCTCATGCAACTCAGTTTTCATACCCTACACCAACAACCCCAAATTTAACTAACTCTCTAAATTATCAAAAACATTGCGCAAGAGTTCCGTTTGTAACTAGGCCTATCCACCTGTCAGAGAGCCCCAGAAACACATCTTACAAATGTAAACAGAATCCAATAACACAACATAACTCATAACCACACCAACCGTGGCCTCATGTAAATAACATATAATCAAAAGGAGCATCTTTACATTAATTGAACAAATGATACAAAATTCTTAGGCGACAGGCTCATAAAAGAAAGGATTACACAACTATTCAAACAAGTGAGGATACTTCTTCTGCATCTCTTCCTCGGCCTCCCACATGGCCTCTTCAACGTGCTGGTTCTGCCATAACACTTTCACGGAGGTAATTTCTTTATTCCTCAACTTTTGGACTTGCTTATCAAGAATGGCAACTGGAATCTCTTCATATGACAATTCTTCATTAACCTCAATGGTCTCAACCGGCACAATAGCTGACGGATCTCCAACTACCTTCTTCAACATGGACACATGGAATACCGAGTGTACTAATGATATCTTAGGTGGTAGCTCAAGCTTGTACGCCACCTCACCGATCCTCTGAATGATTTTGTACGGTCCGACATACCTCGGACTCAATTTTTCTTTCTTACCAAATCTCATTACACCCTTCATGGGGGAAACTTTCAAGAATACCCAATCATCTTCTTTAAACTCCAAATCCCTACAACGAACATCCGAACAAGATTTTTGACGACTCTGAGCAGTTTTCAACCGCTCTTTTATGATTTTAACTTTTTTCATAGCCTGATGTACAAGGTCTGGCCCTATCAACTATGCTTCCCCAATCTCGAACCACCCAATGGGAGATCTACATCTCCCACCATATAATGCCTCGAATGGTGCCATTTGAATACTAGCATGAAAGCTGTTGTTATAGGAAAAATCTATGAGTGGAAAATGATCATCCCAGCTACCCTTGAAGTCAAGAACACAAGCACGCAACATTTCCTCAAGCGTCTGAATAGTATGCTCTGCTTGCCCATCGGTTTGTGCATGGAAAGTTGTACTGCGATTCACCTGAGTACCCAGACCTTGCTGAAATGTCTTCCAAAATTTGGCCGTGAACTGAGCCCCTCGATCGGAAATGATAAAAATTGGAGTACCATGTAGTCTGACTATTTCCTTGATATACAACTGAGCATATTGTTCTGATGTGTTGGTAGATTTAACTGGCAAGAAATGAGCTGATTTCGTGAGTCGATCCACAATTACCCAAATTGAGTCAAACTTGTGCGGAGTGCGAGGTAATCCTACCACAAAGTCCATATTAATCATTTCCCACTTCCACATTGGGATTTCTATGTTCTGTGCCAACCCGCCAGGTCGTTGATGTTCGGCCTTCACTTGTTGACAGTTCGGACACCTTGCCACAAAGTCTGCCACATTCCTTTTCATGTCATTTCACCAATAGACTTCCTTGAGGTCGTGATACATCTTCGTAGAACCTGGATGTACGGAATACCTAGAAGCGTGAGCCTCGGCCATGATTCTTTCCCAGAGACCATCTATATTCAGAACACATAGTCGTCCTTGGTACCTTAGTGTACCATCATCCATGCCAAGAGTAAAATCCATAGTCTTATGTTTTGAATCCCCTCCTTCAATTTCACCAAAAATAGATCATCATATTTCTTCTCTTTGACCTCCACAACATGCGATGATTCAGCCCTATTTTGCACAATTACCCCTTCTTCACCAGAGTCCATAAGACGAACTCCTAAACTAGCCAATCTATGAACTTCCTTGGACAATGGCCTTTGATATACCTCTAAGTGTGCTAAACTACCCATAGACTTCCGGCTAAGAGCATCTGCCACAACATTAGATTTCCCCGGGTGATAGAGAATATCGATGTCGTAATCCTTGAGTAACTCAAGCCATCTTCTTTGCCTCAGATTCAGCTCTTTTTGTTTTAAAATATATTGAAGACTCTTTTGGTCCGTGAATACATCCACATGGACCCCATACAAATAGTGACGCCAAGTTTTCAATGCAAAGACCACCACCGCAATTTCTAAGTCATGTGTTGGATAATTCTTTTCATGATTCTTGAGTTGCCTAGAAGCATATGCTATAACTTTGTCGTGTTGCATTAATACAGACCCAAGACAAATTCTTGAAGCATCACAATACACTACAAATGCATTTGTATTCTCTGGCGGGGTCAACACCGGTGCCGTGGTCAATCTCGGTTTCAACTCCTGGAAGCTCCTTTCACAAGCATCAGACCATTGGAACTTAACTGCCTTCTGAGTCAATTTAGTCAACGGAGAGGCAAGAGTAGAGAAACCCTCCACAAACTTCCTGTAACACCCTGCTAAGCCCAAGAAACTGCGAATCTCGGTGGACGTTGAAAGTCTAGGCCAGTTCTTTACTGCTGAAATCTTTTAAGGATCAACCTTGATTCCTTCTCTAGAGACAACATGACCCAAGAATGTGACAGATTCTAGCAAAAATTCACATTTTGAAAATTTTGCTTACAATTGGTGATGATGAAGAGTCAGCAAAACTGCCCTGAGATGATCGTCATGGTCCTCCCGACCTCGTGAATATAGGAGAATATTGTCAATAAACACTATCACAAAGGAGCCGAATAAAGTCTTGAAAACTCGATTCATAAGATCCATGAAAGTTGCAGGGGCATTTGTTAGCCCAAAAGACATTACCAAAAATTCAAAGTGCCCATGCCGGGTTCTAAAAGTTGTTTTAGGAATATCCTGCTCCCTGATCTTCAATTGGTGATACCCGGATCGTAAATCAATTTTGGAGAAGTATCTAGCACCATGTCAATTGATCAAACAAATCATCTATTCTTGGTAGTGGGTATTTGTTTTTGATTGTGACTTTGTTGAGCTGCTGGTAGTCAATACACATCCTCGGTGATCCATCTTTCTTCCTCACAAAAAGAACTAGTGTGCCCAATGACGACACACTCGGTCGGATGAAACCCTTCTCTAACAAATCTTTTAACTATTCCTTTAGTTCCTTCAATTCTGCTGGTGCCATTCTGTAGGGCAGGATAGATATAGGCTACGTGCCTGGCATCACATCAATCCCAAAATCAATCTCCCTAACTCCAGTGTAGGTGCCTCAGCATCGGTATCTGTAACCTGAACCAAGTGATAGATACACCCCTTGTTAATCATCTTCGTGGCCTTAAGGTAAGAAATAAACCTACCCTTCGGCACCATATTATCCCCCTTCCACTCAACAATTGGCTCACTTGGAAATTCAAACCTCACAGTTCTAGTTCGGCAGTCGAGCTTAGCAAAACATGAATAAAGCCAATCAATTCCCATAATTACATCCAAATCAACCATCCCCAATTCAATGAGATCAGCCAAAGTGTCCCGACCACGCACCGTGACAACACAACCCCTATACACTCGTACGGCCATAATAGACTCGCCAACCGGAGTAGATACAGAGAACAGCTCATGAAGCTGTTCCAGTTCTATCCCAAATTCCATAGCGACATGAGGGGTAACATAGGACAAGGTGGAATCGGGATCATTAAGAGCATATACATTATGAGTTTGGACAATCAATATACCTGCGACAACATCTGGAGAAGCCTCTACATTCTGGCAACCACCCCTGGCTGCACCATGCCCTGCTGGTGTTGGAGGGCCTCGAGCTGGAGGGGGTGTTGAAGATGTAGCAGTTGCAAAACTGGATGGCTGTGTTGTGCCCCTGCCCGCACCCTGGCGGGATGAACGACACTCCCTCTGAATATGACCCCTTTATCCGCACCCGTAACATATAGGTAAGTCCATGTAGCAGATCCTCAAGTGCATTTTCCCACACCTGGGGCATGGGGGTATCCGCTGCTGCGGGAATCCCCCTCCTGATCGGCCATGATGGTGGAGTCCCCTACTGCTCTGATTAGGCCTGAAGTGACTCCCCTGCTGCTGACTGTGCCTCGCTAGCGGTGCACTAGCTGAAGACTGAGCATGAGACTGGGTTGGCCCTGATGACCCTCCCCTAAAAGCTAATCTCCCCCCACCAAATGAATCACCAAAGTTGCCGCGGACCGAGCCTTGCTGGTACCCTCTTGCTCCCTACTGTTCTTCAACTTGCAGTCCTCTGTAGCTTGAGAAAATGCTACCATTTTGCCATAGTTCATGTCAGAATTCAAGGCAGCTGTAGCGGCCTCATTGATAACCAAGGGGCTAAGGCCCTGCACAAACGGGCTCACTCTAGCCTCCATAATAGGCAACCTATGAATAGCATATTTTGACAGGCGCGCGAACTCCATGTGATACTCACACACACTCCTACTCCTTTGCATAAGATTTTCAAACTCTGCGGCATAGGCTGCCCTAGTCTCGGCAGGCAAGAAATGGTCCATAAAGGCATCCTCAAACTCACTCCATCTCGCTGGAGGGCTCCCCTTCTCCCGAGAGTCCTCCCACAGCTCAAACCACGAATATTCCACCCCTTTCACGCGGGAGGCGGCCAACTCCACTCCCTCTATCTCAGTAGCGTGCATAACTCGGAGAGTCTTATGCATCGCATCAATGAAGTCCTGTGGGTCCTCCTCAGGATTAGCACCAGTGAACACTAGAGGATCCAACTGAAGAAATATGTTCACCCTGGAATCGCTAAAATTCCCTTGTTGGCTAGACGAAGTAGGTGCAGCATTCGACCTTTGAGCCTGAAAAGCCACTATCTAACTCAGCATCTGAATAGCTCCCCTAAGATCCCATCAGAAATACTAGAGCCGGAAGCTGGGGCTGGAGGTAGAATCGGAATATCAGGTGGAGGAACCGTCGCACCCTCAGTAGGTGTAGGAACTGGTGTGGCCTGGGTCGGTGTAGTGGAATCAGGTAGTGTAGCAGTCGGGGGATTACCCTCACCCCTCGGGTGTTCACCTGCATCATCAAGTAAAGGGTCAACTGCTACTTCTAGGGCGGCATTGGCTCCTGGGCCAATTATTGCTCTCTTCTTAGGTGCCATATACTGAAAGTTAAAGGAATGCACGAGTTAGAGGGGGAACAGTTGCACAATTAGTATCATCGCACGATCCAGAATATCAAAGAAGGGTATTGTTCCTAAATGTCCAAGTAGCTTCCAACTTATAGATGTGGTCGACAACACACCGATAAGAAGGACTCTACTAGATATGGCTCCGAGACATCCTAAGACACTTTAAAATCTTAGGCTCTGATACCAAGATTTGTGAGCCATTCCCAGCAGCCACGCCCACCGAGAGCTTGTTTTGAGTGTGGCGATACCCGTCATATGGTTAGAGACTGCCCCAGACCCAGAAGGTATGCACCTCCCCAGACTACTCAGGCTCTACGGATTTAGTCCGGTCCACAGACTTCTCAGGCCATGGTTGCTGCCCCATATGTCGCTCCACCCGCACAGCCAGCTAGGGGTGGGGGACAGGCGGGTATAGGTCACCCTAGAGGGGGAGGCCAAGTCATATTCTATGCTTTTCCAGGTAGGACAGAGGCAGTCACTTCAGACGCAGTCATTACAGGTATGGTTCCAGTTTACCACAGAGATGCATCCGTCTTATTTGATCCGGGATCCAATTATTCATATGTGTCATCTTACTTTCATCTGTATTTGGATATATCTCGTGATTCTTTGAGTTCTCCTATTTATATGTCCATGCCTGTGGGAGATTCTATTGTTGTGGACCGTGTGTATCGGTCGTGTTTAGTTGTTATTGGTAGTTTTGAGACAAGAGTTGTTCTATTGTTTCTTAGTATGGTAGACTTTGATGTTATCTTGGGCATAGACTAGTTGTTGCCCTATCATGCTATTCTGGATTGTCACACCAAAACTGTGGCATTGGCCATGCCAGGTTTGCGTGGTTAGAGTGGATGGGTGCATTGGATTATGTTCCTAGGAGGGTTGTGTCATTTCTAAAGGCTCAGCGGATGGTTGAAAAGGGGTGTGATGCTTATCTAGCCTTTGTGAGAGATGTCAATACTGATACTCCTACCATTGAGTCAGTTTCAGTAGTGAGACACATCTAGATGTATTTCCACCGGATCTTCCGGGCATGCCATCCGATAGGGATATCGATTTTGGTATTGACTTGTTGCCGGGCACTCAGCCCATTTCTTATCCACCATATCTTATGGCCCCAGTGGAGTTGAAGGAATTAAAGGAGCAGTTGCAAGAGTTACTTATAGGGTCTTGTTTGTGAAGAAGAAGGATGGATCTATGCGCATGTGTATTGATTATCGGCAGTTGGACAAGGTTACAGTGAAGAACAGGTATACATTGTCGCGCATTGATGACTTATTTGACCAGCTACAGGGTGCCAGAATGTTCTCGAATATTGATTGCAGTCAGGTTATCATCAGCTAAAGATTCGGGATACGGATATTTCGAAGACTACTTTTATGACTCGGTATGGTTACTACGAGTTCCTTGTGATGTCGTTTGGGCTAACCAATGCCCCAATAGAATTGATGAACAGCGTATTCCAGCCATATCTTGATGCATTCGTCATTTGTTTATTAATGACAACTTGGTGTACTCTCGCAACCGGGAAGATCATGAGCGGCACTTGAGGATCGTGCTCCAGACCTTGAGAGAGAAGAACTTGTATGCAAAATTCTCAAAGGGTGAATTTTGGCTTGATTGGGTGGCGTTTTTGGGTCATGTGGTATCGAGTGTGGGGATCAAGGTAGATCCGAAGAAGATTGAAGTAGTTTAGAGTTGGCCCAAACCATCTTCAGCTACTGAGATTCAGAGTTTCCTTGGTTTTGCCGGGTATTATTGTCGTTTCATATAGGGTTTCTCATCTATTGGTTCACCTATGACCAGATTGAAGGGTGCTCCTTTCAGATGGTCCGAGGAGTGTGAGGCGGGCTTTTAAAAGCTCAAGACTGCTTTGACTACAACCCTAGTGTTGGTGTTTCCTACGGGCTCGGGGTCTTATACTATGTACTGTGATGCGTCACGTGTTGGTCTTGGTGCGGTGCTAATGCAAGATGGTAGGGTGATTGCCTACGCATCTCGACAACTGAAGACCTATGAGAAGCATTATCCAGTCCATGACTTGGAACTGGCAGCTATTGTTCATGTATTAAAGAACTAGCGGCATTAGTTGTACGATGTCCCTTGTGAGGTCTACACCGACCACCGGAGTCTACAACATCTGTTCAAACAGAAAGATCTTAACTTGTGGCAGCGGAGATGGTTAAAGATTCTTAAGAACTATGATATCACCAATCTATATCATCCCAGAAAGGCTAATGTGGTGGCCGATGCCTTGAGTCAAAAGGCGGGGAGTTTGGGTAGTTTAGCATATCTACTGGCAGCAGAGAGGCCACTAGTCCTAGATGTTCAGGCCTTAGCCAACTAGTTTGTTAGATTGGATATTTTGGAGCCTAGTCGAGTTCTTGCTTGCGTGGTTTCTTGGTTTTCTCTATATGACCACATTAGAGAGAGTTAGTATGATGATCCTCATTTTCTTGTCCTTAAGGACACGGTTCAACAAGGCAATGCCAAGGAGGTTTCTATTGTGGATGACGGTGTGTTACGGATGCAAGACCAATTATGTGGGCCCAATATGGATGGGTTACATGAGTTGATTCTTCAGGAGGCCCACAGTTCGTGGTACTCTATTCATCCGGGTGCCGCTAAGATGTTTAAGATTTGAGGCAGCACTATTGGTAGAGGAGAATGAAGAAAGACATAGTGGAGTATGTAGCTGGATGCCTAAATTGTCAGCAGGTGAAGTATGAGCATCAGAGGCCGGGTCGTTTGCTTCAGTGACATGAGATTCCCGAGTGGAAATTGGAGCATGTCACCATGGACTTCATTGTTGGGCTCCCACGGACTCAGAAGAAATTTGACGCGGCATGGGTGATTATGGATAGGTTGACTAAGCCGACTCATTTTATTTTGGTAGTTACTACATATTTTTCAGAGCAGCTGGCTCAAGTTTATATCGGCGAGATTGTCCGACTTCATGGTGTCTCGGTAACCATCATCTCTGATAGAGGTATGCAGTTCACATCGTGTTTCTGAGGAGCTGTACAGTGTGAGTTAGGCATACGGGTTGAGTTAAGTACATCTTTTCACCCCCAGATGATTAGACAGTCCGAGCACACCATTTAGATTTTGGAGGATATGCTTCGTGCCCGTGTTATGGATATCGAGGGTTCTTGGGATTAGTTCTTGCCACTTGAGGAGTTTTACTACAATAACAGCTACCAATCGAGAATCCAAATGGCTCCTTATGAGGCCCTATATGGGAGACGATGTCGTTCTCCAGTTGGTTGGTGGGAGAGGAAGTTACGAGGCACAAATTTGGTTCGAGATGCCTTGGAGAAGGTCAAGTTGATCATGGACCGGCTTTGTAAATCCTAATCTAGAAAGAAGAGTTATGTGGATCGGAAGGTTTGTCATGTTGCATTCATGATTAGAGAGCGAGTCTTGCTCCGGGTTTCACCCATGAACGGTGTGATGAGGTTTGGTAAGAAGGGCAAGTTGAGTCCTAGGTATATCGGACCTTTTGAGATCCTTGAGAGGATTGGTGAGGTGGCCTACAAGCTTGTGTTGCCACCTAGTTTATCTGTGGTTCATTCGGTATTCTATGTTTCATTGCTCTAGAAGTATTATGGTGATACGTCTCATGTTTTAGACTTCAGCACAGTCCAATTAGATGAGGATGTGACTTATATTGAGGAGCCGGTGGCTATATTGGTTAGATAGGTCCAGAAGTTAAGATCAAAGAATATTGCTGCAGTGAAGGTTCAATGAAGGGGTCATCTGTTCGACGAGGCGACCTAGGAGACCGAACACAACATGCGGAGTTATTATCCTCATCTATTCACCACTTCAGATATGCCCTTATGCACGTTCAAGGACGAACGTTTATTTTAAGAGGGGGAGAATGTAATGACCCGATCGGTCATTTTATGTAATTGCGCCCCGTTACCCCTTTTTATGCTTACACATATGTGTTTATAATTGTATTACTTGCGGGGTTGGCTAGTTTCATTTTGGGAAGCTTTCGAGTTGTTTTGGACCCTTTGATTCTTGGATTAGAAGCCTAAGTTAGAAATGTCGACCAAATTTTGACTTTTCTAGAAATAACCCCAAAAAAGTTTTTTGATGGCTCTGATAGCTTCGTATCGTGATTTCAAACTTGTGCTTATGCCCAGAATTGATTTAGGAAGTCCGTAGATCGATTTATGTTGTTTTGCCAAATTTTGGCAATTTAAAGTTGAAATGTTTGACCGTAGGTTGACTTTTAGATATCGAGCTTGGAATTTGATTTTGGGACTTGGAATAGGTCCATTATATTATTTAGAACTTGTCTACAAATTTTGATATCATTTGGAGTTGGTTTGATAGGATTCGGACGTTTAGTTGTAATTCTAAAGATTCTTGAACTTTTCTTTGAAACTTATGCATTTTAGTATTTGATTCGTAGTTTTAGATGTTATCTTTGTGTTTTGATTGTGCGAGTAAGTTCGTATAATATTTTTAGACTTGTGTGGATGTTTGGTTTGGAGCCCTGAGGGCTCGAAAGAGTTTCAGACATGTATCAAAGTATTTTGGACTGCAATTGCAGAATCTGGTGTGTTGGTACTTCAGGTATTGCATTTGTGAACACCAAGTTCGCAATTGCGAGCATAGAAGAGGGGCCTCAATTGCGATACATGGCTCGCAATTGTGAAGGGACTTAGGAAATATTGTGATTGAAATTTCGGGAAAAATATTTTCAAAACTATTTAAATGTAAGGCTCACGCGACAGTATAAGGAAATATTGTGATTGAAATCGAGAAATGTGAATACGAGGCGGTACCTCGGTTGTGATTCTTATTGTACACGAGGCGGTACCTCATTGTGATTCTTGTTGTTTATCTCATGTTGCAAAGAGTGTTGGTAGGAATATTTCTTGTTGTTTTGTTTTTCCTTGTTCCATCAGTTGTTTCCTGTATATGATCGTTGTGGTTCTCTTTAGTTTCTTCATTTATGTTATTTCCATACTTAAAATGTCGGTATTATTTCATGCTATTAACTTGTTTCGTATCAGTTATTTCTTCGCCTTCCATTATTATTCGTCCTTATGTTTTCATACTGTGTAGTATTTTTTTGATTATTTCTGTCAAGTATTATAAAATGTTAGGCTTACCTTGTCGTAGAGACTGGGTGTCATCACGACATCCTACGAAGGAAAATTGGGGTCATGTCATCAATCTTTGAGAAATACTTGGCGCCTTGCAATTGATCAAACAAGTCATCAATCCTTGGAAGAGGACACTTGTTCTTAATGGTTACCTTATTCATCGGTCGATAATCAATACACATCCTCAATGAACCATCCTTCTTACAAACAAACAACACTAGGGCACCCCACGGGGAAGTACTAGGTCGCGTGAAATCTTTATCTAGAAGATCTTTCAACTGAAATTTCAATTCCTTCAGCTCAGCAGGAGCCATCCTATATGGAGGAATAGATATAGATTGCGTGTCGAGAAGAACATCAATAGCAAACTCAATCTCCCTTTAGAGAGGGATACCCATGAGCTCTTCAAGAAATACATCAGGGAATCTATTAATAACCAGGACTGACCGGCGGGCTAGAGGCTTTATCTCCGCATCTTGTACTTGCACTAACTGATAGATACTTCCTCTCGAGATCATCTTTCGGGCTTTAAAGTAGGAAATAAACTTCCCCTTAGGTGTTGCAACATTACCCTTCCATTCAATAACGGGCTCACTTGGAAAGTTAAAGAGAATGATTTTTGCCCAACAATCTATGGTAGCGTAGAAAGAATCCAACCAGTCCATTCCTATAATAACATCAAATTCTACCATCTCTAATTCATTCAATTCAGCTAAGGTATGACGATCACCAATTATCACATCGCAACCTCGGTATACCCGCCTAACTATCACGGATTCACCTACGGGCATAGACACTTCAAATGGCTGACGTAACAATTTAGGTTCTTTGCCACATTTACCAGCAACATATGGAGTAATATACGACAAGGTAGAACCTAGATCAAATCATACACATTAATGGAGAATACAGACAGAAAGCATGTAACCACATCCGGCGATGACTCTATGTTCTGTCGTGTCGATAATGCATAGATGTGATTTTGTTGTCCACCCAAGCTAGACGCTCTACCTCTACCTTTACCCCTTTCAACTGATAGTTGCATACCTTACTCATGAGGGCGTACTGATGATGAAGAAGCTGCTACAGATCCTGCTGGTTGCATCATACTATTCCCACCTCTCACCGGGAAAAAAGCATAATGTGGCCGAGATTCCCACATGGATAACATAATCCAAACCTTGGAAACATGGCCAAAAATAATTATTACCAAATCAGCCACAATATGGCATTAGGGGTCTTATCTTATTGGAATATCCACTGTATCGTGATCTCTTCCCTCGAGAATTATGATCCTAATCGGAATAGGTTATCCGATCATGACTCTGACCCAGGACAGTGATTGTGCATTAGCTACTAGATAAGAAGGATGCCTAGGAAACAAAAGTCTAAATCCATATTGAGGCTCTCCCGTATCACCTATAGACCGGGCTCTCTTGTGTTGGCTCTGGTCATGCTCTCGAGCGGTTCGTTGCTTTCTCTTTCAATCCTCTATGTTCTGTGCATAGGCTTGAGTACAAGCAATACCCATGTTTAGATTCAGAGAAGCAGTGGTATACTCGTTAATCAAATATGGTCCCAGACCACCCACAAATCAATGTACCCTATCACTCATCTCGGACACAACTAAAGGGGCGTATCTAGCCAAGGAGTTAAACTGCATACTATACTCTCTAACACTCATATTACCATACTCAAACCATAAGAATTTATCTTTCCTAGCCCGGCAGAGCTCAACAGACAAATATTTATGTAGAAAGGTCTCGAAAAACACCCTTCATCATGTTGGTGGGGCAACAGGTCCCCTAGATTGCTCCCAAGTTTCATACAAAGTCACAGCAACGTCCTGCAATCTATAAGAAGCAAGCTCTATAGACTCAGTATTAGTAGTATGCATAACTCGTAAGGTCTGCTACATTTGCTCTAGAAAATTTTGAAGATCTTCATTCGAATATGTTCCTGTGAGTGTCGGGGGATCTAGGTTAATAAAATTCCGAACTCTAGCACTAATTACTCTACTTGAGGTGGCAGGGGCCTGCCGTTAGGACTGAGAGGGTACTAACCAAGTCAACAACTACACAACACTTCTCATATCTATATTCTGATCACTAACATTCGGGGGAAGAATCGAGGGTTCATTAGTTTCTCTATGTCGATCCGGGGATAGTGGTGATGTTCCCGAAACCTGAGTATCAGCCACATCATGAGGTTAACATTGATTCATATGGGCAAGTGGCACCTGACTAGTACCCTCCCCTACCTCATCATCTATTCTCTGAATAACAGTCTGACGTCTCGTGGTAGGCATCTCTATGAACATAAGCAAGATGAAAATTAGAAAAGAACACTTACAACTCAGCTCTATCACACGATCTAGATCAGGAGGAAAGATATCCATCCTAAATATCATGTAGCCTCCTATTTATAAGTATGGTGCATGACATACCCATAAACAAGACTCTATTAGATACATCTTTCGTACTCTCTAAGATAAACCTTCCTTGATACCAAGTTTTTCACACCCTAACCTCAGGAGGTGCAACCGGTACACAACGCCTGAAGGCCCGTGTGAACCAACGTCCATACTTAAATCTTTCATCATAAATCTAGGCCGACCAGTCCTCCTAGTATGATACTAATATTAATGAGTGTTCATAATTGACTGTTAAAGAAACCGCGACATATATATCCATTGCCAACCCAGTCATAACAATATCTACATGCATTTGAACACTAGTCTGCAAGCCTCTAAAAGTATCAGAACATATATACAACTTGGTCGGGACAGGGCCCCACCATATCCAAAATGATAGACACGTACTCCAATACCTATTGACTTCTGTATAGCTACTTCGTAGAAGTGGAGTGCGACAACCAATCATTGGAATGTACATCCTACGGGGGAGGGACGTAACCTGATCTATCTATACCTGTGGGTATGAACACAACGCCCAAAAGAAAAGGGCGTCGGTACGAAAAATATACTGAATATGTAAGAAAGATGATGTATATATAAACCCAAAGCATAACATAAAGGGTACAAACACACAAGTTTAACCTGAGTACCGAATACAAGCCATCAGGGCGTATTCTACAGTAATCATAAAACATGAATATATGCAAGTTTTTGTAAAAATCAAGCCACTCATTGAGGTATTTCATATTATATCATACCCGGCCTCGGAGAGGGCTCTGTAAAGCCTCATGTTTTTATCACATCCTACCCGGCCTCATAAAGTACTCGGTAGTATCACCTAATACATCATCCCGTACCCGGCCTCGTGGAGAGCTCGGTAGTAAAATAGATTTTAATATATATATATA
>AWOL01S0056594.1:9396-87944 GCA_000715115.1 Nicotiana otophora
GATATACCACCATCTTTGTTAGCACGGAGTCCGATCACGGCCGATCGGCTAGGCCATCTCCCCACGAACAATGTGGTTTGACATGTGATGCAAAAGAAAGTTGTTACCAAAAGTAGTACCACCATATGCACAATATGGCTTCAAAATTTTCCGCGGTGTTACATTCTCCCCCGCTTAGGATCATTCGTCCTAGAATGAGGGTCAAAATCCGTCATTAGCATTCAATGTGGTTCAACTGTTGGTTCACACACACCAGTAGTTTCAAACTTTGGCTAATCTCCCTAAATTACAAAACAAACAATTCTAGAGTCTCCCCTGTAATTGGGCCTGTCCAACTGCCAGAGTAACACCAAAACAATTCCTAACAATGCATCCGCAACTTGATAAAACATCACAATGTGCAACAACGTCACTAATCTCATCATTAAAGGCATTATACTATCAAGAGTGGTATCTGGACATGAGCTGCACATATTTAAATCTTAACACACAGAAGTACCTTTCAAATCACAATCATTTGACTATACACTCAAGTGGGAACATTTTATTTCCTTAACACTTTTGCCCCTACATGTGGTCTCCTCAACTTATAGACTTCGCCATAACACATTAACGGAGACAATCTCAACTCCCGGACTTTTCTAACAAGGATAGCAAATAGTTGCTCGTCACAATCCCATTATCCCTTATCTTCACCTTATTAGACATAGACACATGAAATACCGAGTACACGAAGAACAATAATAGGGAAACATCATACTCATAGTTTAGCCTATTTCCTTTCAAAATTCCATAAGGCCTAATGTGACTTCACATACTTTACCTTTTTAACAATTCACATAGCACCCTCATGCAGAACATATTGAGAATAACCCATTCACTTTCTTCAACTCTAAATCTCCATGCCGAACACCCAAACTAAACCTTTGGCAACCTCCAACAATTTCTTTAAGATGTGCTAGCTTGACTATGACCATAAAATTTTCTATCCCATATATTTGATCACGGGATGCTGCTTCTTGTTTGGCATTCCTGAACCTATAATACTCGATAGATTTGCTACAAATAGGAACAACGAGGTTCAAGATTCGCTGGAAATATTCAAGAATCCATCAACGTGTTGAGCACGGCATTTCAGGAGATTATATCCCAAGAGACATGAAGGTCACTACCAATAGCGCTGACATGGAGATTCATTGTGGTGACACAATCGGTTCAACAAATGAGTCATAGAGTTGCCTAGTAGACATATATAATGTAGGGATCAGGTTCATGATTAGGAGATTTAAATAAATGAGTCATTTCAGACATGTGACATATGGGAGGCATGGTCTGGAGGATAAAGACATTAGCGTCAGTTATTGTTGGAATACTATGAGCCAGGAAAAGGACAACAACAATTCTTTCATTCCATACGTGCCTTGTTTGGCAATAGTAGGCCTCAAAGAGAGATAGCACCTATGTGACACCAGTCGGCTCTTAGAATGTAGGGAAAATCAGTTTAACTCGAAATGAGAATATTCTAACACCCTGAATATGATATGGATTTCAAGATACACAAAGTTGCATTACACTCTTAACAGTAACTAGCACAAGGAACCTATGCCAAAAGCTTACGAGGATGAAAAAAAGTTGAACACTTGGGAGATTATTATCATTCCCACAGCTTAACCTATGCCAATATTTGATCCTATGTGAGAGGACTAGAGAAACGACGAGTTTGTCTTTCAATTCAATATGCTCATCATAAGGCTGCTCGACTTTCAATCTCACACAAGTGGAATCATGTAACTAGGGCATCTTAATGTTGGATGAAATCATGTATTAGTTAGAGAGAATGAACACTTTGCCGCGAGCTAGACATGTTTTTGCCATAGCAACTCTCAAGTTGCCATTTCAGGCCAATTCACGGGCAACCACAATACTGGGAACAAGGTGAGTTACTCACTGAGGCATGATCTAGGTGGACATGAAAGTCATACTGAGATGGGTAAACAACAAGACCTCCCTGTGACGAATTTGTGATAAATCTCAAGTTGCTCAGAAACTTTATGCGGATACGTTGACCCTTTCAATTGGCATGTACGCACATGATAGGTGATAATATACACTCTCATGTTACTAGACAATGAAAAGGATTCATGATACTATTCGTAAAGGAGTAGAATAATTGTTCCAACCATAGAAGTCACATATACCGGAGAGGAATATAGTGACTCAAGAAGGATCTCAACACTAGGATGCTTTCCATTGGATATGATACGGTATAGGTAAATATTATGGTGATGCATGTATAGGCACAAATGAGCAGATGTTGTCCATTTGAATCAAAAGGTTCTATACGAAATTCATCAGGTATTATCCCTTGTTGAGAATTTAGGGAAGCAGTGGGAAGTATTAACCTAGGACTATAACGCAATTCAAGGAACCCGTTATAGAACTCAATTTCTCATGAGGTTGTAAATATAAGGAATTGTGATAAAGAGGCTTCACGAATACTGTGCCTCATTCTAAGAGTAGATACAGAGAACGACTCATACAGTTGTTTTAGTTCTATCCCAACTTCCGTAGTAACATAAGAGGTGACATATGACAAAGTGGAACAGGGATCAATAAGAACATACACATCATGAGATCGGACATTTAATATACCTGTAACCGCATCTGGAGAAGCCTCAAACTTTTGAAGTCCCCTCATAGCATAAATCTTGTTGGGCCCTCCCGGACTCTGAATACCACCCCTAGCTGTTCCATGCCCTATAGGCGTTATAGTGCCTCTAGCTGGGGGAGGCGTTGTGGATGTAGTAGCTACAGAACTGGCTGGATGTGCCATACCCTTGCCCATGCTCTGGGGAGACAAATAACAATCTCTTTGAAAGTGGCCCGTCATACCACACTTGTAGCATACTTTTGTACCATAGTGACACACTTCTGGATGACATCTCCCACACTTCACACAACGGGGATGAGGTCCGCTGAACTGACTTGTCTCACTGACCTGATATTTACCCTTTTTGCATACATCATAAGCATACCCCTTATCCTTCCTCCAAGCTTCCAATGTGGGCTTAACAATTCCAGCAACAGATTGTTGTGTGGGCCTTTGGAATTACCCAAAGATACCACCTCTAATGCGCTGCTGAGCATACTCACAACACGATGCCAAATGTTCCTTCCCGAATGACGGACATAACTGGATGGGTGTACCCAACCTAGGGCATTTGTTCTTCTTGTGCCCCCTCTTTCCACAGCCATAACATATTTCAAGGGTCATCTAAAATGTTCCCAAGTGTTGCTTCTTGCAAATCACACAATCTGGTTCATTAGCACCAACAACCCTCTTTCGTTTTATAGATTCTCTCACCACACGATCCGATGGTGCGGTGAGAGTGGTAGGAATAAGGACACTTCCCTTAGCAACAAGTTCTTCCAACCCCTCCACGGCTCGACGCATTCTCCCAACAAACTCTTGTGTAAGCTCCCCCAGATTCAATGGAGCGGTCATTCCCTCCTCGTGGTTTTTAACTCGTGGATTACTCATCTGAAAAATATCATGAGACATAACTAGGAAATTAGCTTCCTATCTTGAGCTCTATCGCATGATCTGGAGTATCAAAGAAGTGTGAAATTCCTAAATGTCCAAGTTGCCTCCTCATTATAGATGTGGTCGACAACACACTGATAAGAAAGACTCTACTACACACGACTCCGAGACATCCTAGGACACTTTCAAACCTTAAGCTCTAATACCAAGTTTGTCACGCCCAAAACTCAGGGAGCGCGACCGGCGTTCAACTGAGAGAACCCGGCCGAGCAAGCCTATTAGACTTACTTCTACCCAAACTCATCCATGAATAAAGAGAACATGTACTCCACTAATCAATCACTGAAAAGATTTTATTAACAACTTCCTTTTCATTCCCATTAGTAGCTTCATTCATAATTTCCAAAATATTACGAGTTTATATAATTAATGAAAAATATAATTTCCAGGTACCAACGTTTCTAGTTCAATTCTCAACATTAACCATAACTCACAACCTGTCTACGGAGCCTCTAAATACAATAGAAGAGTAATATGGAAATGCCCGCAACAAGGCCCCGACTGTACCTCAAAACACTATGCATGAGAAGCAAAAGATACATGACCCCGGAATGAAGTGGGGCTCACCAAATCAGCTGAAAAGAGTGTACTGCTATCACTGATCAACGCCGCCTGCTGAAGAACCACCTGCATCCATTAAAGATGTAGCACCCCCGGCAAAAGGGACGTTAGTACCATCGAAGAACACTAGTATGTATACCTAAAAATCCTCTTTCAAAAAAGAATGCCCATATAAGAAAAGGCAACACATAGAAACAGCAAGTCACAATCAACAATATCCAAACGTCTAGTTAAAACATAATAATTTCCAAAATACAAAATTCATATATAAATTTGGTTAGGAGATCATTAGCACCGATATACCACCGTCTTTGTTAGCACGGAGTACGATCACGCCCGATCGGCTAGGCCATATCCCCACGAACAATGTGGTTTGACATGTGATGCGAAAGAAAGTTGTTACCAAGAGTAGTACCACCATATGCACAATGTGGTGTCTGATCTCCACCCGATCAGCTAGGCCGCCTTCCCACATATGCGGTGCGGGTTGACTTTTCCAATCCACAAAGATTCCAGTTTCATCCCAATTAAGGGGAATAATATCACAATGCACCCCTACACCGGCACGTGTAGTTTCAGGTGTGGGCCTTATGTCCCACCCTTCCTCGGTATTGCTAATGATGCTCGCAAAAATAGTTTTGATTTGATTTGGAAACAGAAATATCATAAATACAATTGTACTCGCCTCAACATCTTTCACATTGTATGAATTCTCAA
Source organism: Nicotiana otophora (assembly GCA_000715115.1). Classification (NCBI taxonomy): domain Eukaryota; kingdom Viridiplantae; phylum Streptophyta; class Magnoliopsida; order Solanales; family Solanaceae; genus Nicotiana; species Nicotiana otophora. Next base: position 14,279 of record AWOL01S0056594.1, read on the forward strand.
TAGTATTTCCAGTCATTCACAAGGACAATATTTCCTTGACTCATTAGGCCATTCACAAGATTCTTAATTCCTGGCACAATGGCCGTATTTCATATTCCACACTTTCACCCCTTTCAATTTCAAAGATCACCATCAAGTATAAACATATAGGATATTTAAAAAAAAAATCATATACTTCAAATCCATTTGAAATGGAAACTTCAAACACAAATGGTTTCTTCCTAAAGAATGAAGCATACTAACCAACAATAGAAACACACATGCAAAATCATAAACAGTCAATACACCATTTACTCTTGCAATACTCTCCCCCAGAAATGACAATGTACAATTTCAACACATGAGTATATAGAACTCGAATCACACTGGATATATTTACAAATCAAAGCATTAGGTAAAGCAACCACTAAAGGGCATGAATTTAGTACAAAAGCCTTTAGACAATTCAATCTTTCATTGAAACATGACTCAAAGCCATAACCTTTTAATACGTAACCCATGCTTTAAAATTTACAGAAACATTATGGAATTCAATTTCAAGAGAGAAAGTTTAGCCAACATACCTCAATTACGCTTCTTTAGACTCTACAATGTTCCGGAACCCTTAGCAACCTCAATCTATTTTAGCAATATACAAATTGAACACAAAATTAGGAAAACGTTCATGGTTCTAGTTCACTTATTATTTTTCCCACACTCTTTATTAGATGCATGCAAGATAAACAACCCTCACACCCATGGACCATTTTATTAATACCCCATTATAGTTATGTTTGCAATTGAGAGCTGGGGTGATGAAGTCTTACCTTTTTGGATGAAGAATTTTGTACTCTACTTGAATATTTCCAAGCTTTGAGTGATGGTTGAAGATTAATTTGATGAAAACTTAGACCCTCCCTCTTGAACCCTCTCTCTCTCACTCTAGAAACATCTGAAAATGAGCTCAAAATAGACCTAAGGGGTATTTTAATGGAATAGGAGTCGGATTTTAAATTAAGAAAAATGGTACCCCGACACAGGTCTGCGGTCGCATATGCGACCGCATAATGGGTATGCGGTTCGCAAAGTGACCGCAGAAATGGCCCTCAGGGGCCTGAACTTACGGCCCAGGTATGCGACCAGTATGCGGTCCGCATACTCGTTCTGTGGTCGCATAATGCACCGCAGAACTCCCTCCGCAAAAAACTCAAGAGGGATTATGCGATCGATATGCAGTCCGCATATCGATTATGCGGTCACATAATCGACCGCAAAACTGACCTCAAGTTGGCCAAACATACTACTTCACTCTACGGCCATTATGCGGTCCGCATAGTGATTATGCGGCCGCATAATGGGCCACATAAATGCGCTATTCCGCTAAAAATTTTCCTTTACTTTCCGGTGCATTGTTCAACCCAAAAAGTCCAAACCGCGGCGAGCTAGATCTTATACCATCCTCAAACACGTAAGCCTACTCCGGCACCACGAAAACTTGAATTCACTTGCAAAAATTACGCGGCTTTACACTGAAATACTTCAAAATTTTCCACGGTGTTACAACCCTGGCCTTTTGCTGCCCACGGCGTGGACGTGATAGGACCCATAGATCCTGCAGCGTCAAATGAACATCGTTTTAATTTGGCAGCCATCGACTATTTCACTAAATAGATCAAGGCATCTACTTACAAAGCCTTCACAAAGAAGGTGGTGGCAGATTTTGTCCGGAATAACATCGTTAGCAGATTTGGAATACATGAGTCTATCATCGCTGACAACGCTGCCAACCTCAATAGTGACCTCATGATGGAAATCTGTGAAAAGTTCAGAATTTCCACCGCAATTCCACAGCTTACAGACCACAAATGAATGGGGCAGTCGAGGCAACGAACAAGAATATCAAGTGGATTCTGCGAAAGATAGTGGAAAATCATAGACAATGGCATGAGAAACTACCTCTAGCTTTATTGGGTTATCGGACTATCATGAGAACATCTACTAGGGCAACGCCATACATGTTGGTATACGACACTGAAGTAGTGATACCCGTAGAAGTCAAAATTCCGCCCTTAAGAGTCATCCAAGAAGCAAAATTAGACGACGCAGAGTGGATACGGGTCAGGCAAGAACAATACATCCTCATTGATGAGAAAAGAATGGATGCAATATGTCATGGATAGCTATACCAGAACAGGATGGCTAGTTCATTTAACAGAAAGAGTGATGCCCCGCCATTTCGCACTGGGGCAGTTGGTTCTGAAGAAAATCTTTCCCCATCAAGAGGAAGCTAAAGGGAAGTTTGCACAAAACTGGCAAAGTCCTTACGTAGGTCCATGTTGATACCCAATTTTTGCCCTCATATTTTTAAAAGTATATATACTTTCTAAATTTCATTCTTACACCATAACCTAATTTATAAGAATTATACAAGTATTTTCTATAATTTTTCACATCTTTAGAGCTTCAAAATTGATTTCTTTGCATTTAAATTACTTGATTATTTATTAGTTATCCCTTATATTATAAAAGTACTACATGATTTCTTCGCAAATATGTTTCAAACTATTTTATTTTATTTTATGTAAGCATATTTGTGTTTTCTTAAGCTATTTACATAATTTTGCAATAATGGCGTATATTCATGCATATTATTATTTCTGTTAAAATATCATTCCTTATATTTTTATAATATTAAGCTATTATTGTAAAGTATTGTACCGCATAAATAACATTTGTATCATTTATTAATCATTTTCTATAATTTATGTTTGATAAATTTCATGTATTTAAATTGTAGCCTAGTTTTAAGCCAATTTCGGGCCAAATTTGGCCCAAATCCTTAGCCCAACAACCCCCAACCCAAACCAAACGACCCTTTACTAAAACGCGGTCGCATCTTATCTCCACGACCCGTCCCGTTCAATTTTTCATCCTGGTCGTTGATCTTCCTATCTCCGCCGCCCCTAAATCCTCTCTACACTCTCTTCTCTCAGAAACCCTAGTCGTCACTGCATATATCCTCTCTAATTCCAACTTAGAGATAGAATCCGTCTATGATACACTTACCTTATTAGTCTTCTCTCATCATTGGTCGTCCGTTTATGGTGTTACTTAGGTACTTGCCTATGTTTGGCAAGTATCACTTCTGAGACGAGACTAGAATGTCTTGAATCTTTGATTTTGGACGTTATTCAGTCTATATACACTCAACGAAGAGCAACTCTTGGATTAATTGTCGGACGATTGAATCCTAATTAGGGTTTGAGACTCTCCATCTCCTTTACTAATTTTGATTTGCAGGTGATATTTTCTTTCCTTGTTTGCACTTAATTGATTATTTTCCATGTTTGTTCTTTCAATTTTTGCCACTATATAAACTCCTCTCCAATTCCCCTCTAGGCATACCTAATATCACTGCTATTGCAGTCGATATATTTCCCTCACCTGTTCATCTTCTCTGAAATACTTGGCTCTTTGGCCGGCTGAAAGCTAAGGCCATAATATTATCAACCTCCTGCGGTGAAGCACTGCTCGGGGCCCTTACGAGGCACTTGTGAACTCTGAAGCATTGGAGATCTGGGGTTCTTGCTACCATTATTCCAATCTCCTTATTCTTTTGCTTGTTTAATTTCGTTATTGGTTAGTGCCTTTAACTCTTGCAATGTTAACTATTTTGTATTCTATATATCTATATGTGTTCTAGGTGTTTAGGACATTTAAATTCTGTGAGCATGATTTAGTTCCTTTGCTAGTAATGAATCCCTGATACTATAATGCCATGATATCTTTCTATATTCCCATGTAATGCTATGTTCTTTGATAGTTGAACGCATTTTCAGCACATGTAATAGATTCCAGCTTGTTCTTAGTTTGTGTTGTACTAATATGTGTTCTTCGCTATATCATGCACTTCTATGTTGGTTTTCTTGTTTTCCTATGGATTCCGTTCTGTACCTATGTGTTTTTCCTAGCATCAGAACATGTTTGAGCATTGAGTTTCAACGCATGCCTATTATATATGTGCTATTTTAACCTGACTATCATGACTACCTATTGTTTGTTATAGAATCCTCTTCATTCCTTGCTTTGGATCTTACATTAAAACTCTTATGAAACCATCTCTTTGCTTTGAAGGAATTCCTTTGTGTTGAGTCTTATGTTTAACCAACTATTCTTTGCAAACTGGCCACAACTATGTAGATCTCATGTTACAATGCTGCCTTAAGATCTAGACTATACATGTTTCCTTGCTATTTGTAATTCTGATCTTTAGCATTATCTAAAACTTTAGGATAAATATCATGTTTCCTCTCTTATGCATGGTCAACTGACATGTTAATGTATAGCTGATATGTCCTTTGACATGCCATAAGTTTCTGTGGAGCCTTTGTACTATGATCTATTCTCATCATGTTAAGTTTCATGATGTTGGGCAAGTTGTACCATCAGTATGTTGATATGTGGTTTGTGGCCTTATTCTAATTAGAATTGGCATGTTAGAACCTTCACGTAAAACTTGTGCTATACTTGCCTCCTGCCTATGATTATACTAGATTGACCTTTGAAGTTCTTTATGTTTGTCCCGAATCATGTTTTATTCTGACACTCTATGAGGAATGGTCTGCTAGTTCATGTTTCTAAACACTTTCGCTTCAAGCATTTTGCGAATACAGACTTGCCTCATATATGTCTCATCTGCTTTCCATTTAATGTTGTCTTATCTGTGTGCCTTTGGTTTATAACTATTAATAGCTATAAGAGCTAAGTGTGTGGACTTGGAATTCTTCTTAACATATTCATTAAGTAGTGGTTGGATTTAGTTGTTCATCTGCCCTTATTGAATGTGTGAATTCTCTACCTTGGCTTAGTATGGGTCTATGCATAAGTTTGTAATTGGTACACTCCAATATTCTAGTCAAGGCTGGGCCTGAGTTTGATGCTGGCACGAAGAATAAGCCTATTGAAGGCCTAGGCAGTCCTAGGTTATCTCTTTTGGTCCTTCTCTACATGTGGGGCCTGTAATTATTTAGATATTGTTATTCTGACATTTATTTCCATTCCTTCTTGGGTTTGTAATAAGTTGTAAACAAACAATTGGGGTATTAGTGAAATTGGGGAAGCGGGTATATTCTAATGTTTGCATAAATGGGTAAAAAACATGCCTATAGAGTCTATGTGATCTACTTGTTCTTCTATCCAACATGCTATATATGTTATTGGGTTTTCATGAATTGTACACTAGTAGAAACCATTCCTATAGGGAATCACACACCCACTCAACTTGTTTTACTATCAGAAGCATGAGTTAAGTACTTTACTTGTTCCCATGTCTACTGCTATGCATTATTAGATAGCATGCCTATAGGAATCAAGTGTCAATAACTATTCATTTAATTTGTACAACTGCAGTGTATTTACTAGATAACGTGGCATTAGGATTATATTAATTCATGCTCTGCAAATCCTCATCTAGATACCATGTCTATAGGGCTTTAATTGATTAATTAATCGTCTGTTTCTATTGTCTTATTACTCGGCTCACCTAGATAACATGCCTATAGGATAAATCTGCCAACTATTGGAACCTAGCTATAAATAGTGCTATTCTCTTATAAAGCATGCCAACACGATCAAACGAGAGTAATTCTAAGTTTTTCAATGGCTATCACTCCCACCTAGCACAAATCACTTAGAGATCATGTATATAGATTTTATAATCGCGATAATCTGAATAGCAGCACTGCCATGAGACTTTCTTAAACTGTGCAGTCATTTAGAAACCTTGTCTATAGGTTTAAAATGACACTTTGAACCTGAAACAGCCTATACGTAATATGGAATCTGCCCGCGTGCATTTGTTGTTATATGTGGAAGCTAACTTGGGCCTTTAATTGTCTCTACATGAAGTCCTATTTGTTTTGAATGTCGCCTAGTTTTATCATTTTTAGCAGCCTAAGTAAGTCTAGAACAACCCAAATACAGGTCCAAAACCTCATGGACTATAGGCATAGGAGGGGTAGTGCACTCATAGGATGCGACCTAGAATTTAATTAGAATGCTCTAAGTAAACAACTTCAACATAGTAATCAGGTAGTAGGAGATGATAGTTTGTGAACGCTGAATAATATGAGCAACTCCTATCTAAAAGGAGTTGCGAAGTATTATTTATGTTGCACAGGGTGATCCTTTAGGCTAAACAACTTAGGACCCCCCTTTCCTTTACACACTTAGTCATCTAATATAGACCGTTATAGTTGTATCCTTGTAGCCCTCAAGATTTGTACCAATTCTCATTGTGTTATAATGAAACTCTTTGACATTTTATTCTCTTTGTTTATTTAATCATCTCACCTAATTATAATCCACATAGTCTTAAGTTCGGCCGAGACCCACAGTTGTGGACCTCAGAGAGTGCCTAACACCTTCTATTTGAGGTAATTTGAGCCCTTACCCTATCGTTGGTGGTGTTGACTAGTCAAACAGAGTTATCTGCATAATAGGTTCCCTAATACACCTTAAAAACCATTAGGCGGCAACTCTTCTCTTTAACACTCTATCTTCCATTTAAAAGAGTTGTCACATGTTAAGGCCCGCTTTCGTGAGAAAAAGCGGCGCGACAGTCCACTAAGCACTGTTTGGTGGAAATGTAATCTTAGAAAATATGGATAGAAGAGTCAGCACGGAGCCGATTAACTCAGAAACAATCAAGAGATATTACGCCTGAAGGTAGATAGAGTTAGGATTTTGATGTAGCAGAACTACGTTCAACCTGACTTCCCACGGAGGGATACGTAGGCAACTCACATAGGGTTTGATTTCTCCCCCCCCTTTCTATTGTAATAGAAAAACCAAATGTCATTTTGTATGTTGATCAGGAACTACGCCGACTTGATTTCTTCAGAAAGGAATACATACGCAATTCTCATCAGATTCAGTTGTCCTTTGTAATTGAACTACGTTCTGCCCTGATTCAATTCGGATACGTAGGCTGTCTGAGTCAGACTTGCCCATTTTCATTTCTTAATCTCATCATCTTGCATCTGCTATAATCGAACTATGTCTAGACCTAATTATATTTTGGATACGTAGGCCGCCTGAGTCAGGCTCGGTCATTTTATCACATTTTAACATTATCCCACGAACTACGTTCAGACCTGATTCTATTTTGGATACGTAGGCAACCTGAAAGGGTTTGGTCATAACCATAGGAAACCTTGGTAATGCATCCATCTTAATTAGGATGCATTCGCAACGGCCAGTAGCCTCATTGTCAGGGATACCATGAAAGATCGACATCAACATGATGAAGGTCTCAGAGAAATGCTTTTGCATGCAAAGAACCTTTTGTAGTATGTCATAATCCGAGACGACGACATTTGCCTTAAAAGAACAAGTATGTTCAAAATATTTTCTATATATATATATATATATATAGTAGTTTGTTCCATCTACCGAACTCCGTGGTGCAATCATGTGGAAAGCCGGGGCTGATCAACACCAGGGTCGATGCAAACCAACATCCCCCCTACTAAGAAGTTTTCTTTGACTGCAGGATCAACAGGGAGTAAAGAATCGCTGGAACAACACTGGGGCAAATGACGGACCTGCCACTTACCTAATATTATCTCTCCCTCCTCTGATTTAAATTTTCGAGCGCAGTTAAAGCTAACTCTTGAATTCTTTGCAAGTGCCTCAGAATCAGATAGCTGAAATAGAAGTCTATAAATAGCAAACTGTCCACTCACTTAATCGGAGCATCTTGTACAAAACGAACGTCGGCTTTGCCAATCGAAGTCCTGTAAATAGGAAACTACCTGCTCAATTCATTGAAGCACCCGATACAAATCGCACATCAGCTTCACCAATCGAAGCCCTATATATAGAAAACCGTTAGCTCAATCGATCGAAGCGTCTTGTATAAATCGAACGTCGGCTTCGCCAACTGGAGCCATGTATATAGCAAACTGCAAGCTTCGCCAACAAAAAGCAATCTACAGCATCGCTCCATAAATCACGAATGCCGGAATAGACAATCGCAAACCTCGTCACCAATGTTTTGCCAATGGATGGCCATAATTAGCTTCGCAGTCAAGAGTATCTCTTGGGCATGCTTATATTTCACTTCACTGTTACCTTGAATGTTTTGACGTTTTGTTCGTGCAGCTGTAGGCATGATTTTGATAGCTCCTAATTAGAGATTGCTTTACATTTCAGTGTAAAGATCTCCCAATAAGCAGAAATGCACCCTGCAAATTAAGCTCTCCCAACAAGCGGAGACATTTCTCAGTGCAAAGCTCCCCCAGCAAGCGAAGATGCACTTTACCAATCAAGCTCTTCCAACAAGCGGAGATAATTTTCAAATGCTCCGACAGCTGTGGAACGGTACCCCACCCGGCTAACAAATAAAGTTAGGATCAAGTATCACACCATCCAATCCAAAATAATGGCTCGTCCGCAGCCAGGCATCATCATTCCTGCATCATTTACATCGCATTGTAATATATTATGCATTACAATATATTGGTATGCATGTATTTCTTTTTGTTTTGCAGGAACAAACAGCGCAGTGTGGAACTACTTCTTAGCAGCAGACCGAACTACAACCTCATGGGGACAACGAACCCAGTAGCGGGCTCAAGATCCCAACTAAAGATGACCAGCGTGCTAAAAATTTCGAATCATTCAAATCAGGCCGCAAAATTCAAGCTATCATGGACCAATCTTCCATCTCGCCGTATTATCACAATACGATACTGGGGCAATTCCAGCGAGTGCCTCTTCCCAAAGTCCATATTCTTGAACTACATGAGGCCTGATCCTCGTTAAGCCCAAGGTATGTAAGCAATTCAAAGCCAAAATTTGGCCCAATATTCCTAAATCTTCCAAGATTTTTCCCTATTCAATCCTGTAATTCACCATCCCCATTTCCTATAATACCTGCCTAAAAGTTGGGACAAAATTATCTTTGGTTCAATTTCTTTGCCCAAAAACTCTTTCATCGTCTCCGGTCAAAGAGGGGCAGCTGTTGACGGCAAATTTTGACCATCCCTTTTAAAATAAATTTATTCACGTTTAACAACTTAGAAATATATTTACTATTATAAAATAACTTTTGTATATGCATTTCATAGGTTTTATAATTTGACAAAATTACTCCTTAATTTCCAAAATTAGGCTACATTATTAATATTTTGAAATTAGTGCTACAATTTGAAATAAGTGTCATTTATAGATAATTAAAATAATTAGTAACATATAGTAATTATAATTTCATCACATTTTATTGTAATTGTTATGTCTATTTAAATTGAATGTAAACGGGGTTTTCAAACTAAAAGGCTACAGTTGCAATTCCTTAACCAAGTAAAAAATAACTATTTATTAAATTACTTTAGCCAAAATGTACAGCCCAATCTGGAAAAACCCAGCCCAAGTCCACCCATCTCTTCCAACTTAGCAGTCCAAGTAACTCTATTCGCAGCAATCAGCGTTTGCCATGTCACTCCCTTTACCACTCACAAAACAAACACACACACATCTAAATCATTGATCCATCTGATCAATGGCTCCCATTTAGTCTCTGATTTTTCTTTGATTTATAAAACACCTACCCAAAGACCCCATCTCCACCATTCAAACCTCTTAATCTAATGGCATTTAAAAGTTTTTCTAAAAAATCCTAAATGCCCAGAATTCTAGGGGCCTTGATCAATAGATCCAACAGCCCCTATTCTATCTCTCAATATTAACCTAAAGATGACTCCATATTCCCACAAACCCTAATTTATTTGTACAATACTTAGTCGCCTCACCTCCCCATTTCCTCTTCTTCTCTCTTCTCACTCGAGCATATAAACCTGTCAATCACCTTAGCCTTGCACAAATTCGTACATGGTCATGAACCCATCAAGAAATCATCCATCTTGTCTTTTTTATCCATGATTCTCGCTTAACATTCCCTTTTCAATAGCAAATTCAAACCGCCTAAATTCTAAAACCCTCACTTCAGAGATGAAACTTCAAATCATCACTGATCTTTCAAATCGATGGCATGCATGGCTTTTCCTTTTTTTTTGCACTCCTAGTCTCGGCGTTCTTTCCATTTTTAACTTTCGATTTCAAAACCCTAGTCAAAGAAATCAGACCCCAAAGGTGAAATTTCAAACTCACTTGTTTCTTCCTTTGTTCTTTCAAATCAAAGCGAGCAGAAGGTGTTAGCTAGCATCATCATCAATATTTGACACCTAGAGGTCAAATGCAATGACCTCTAGGTATTAGAGTTCTGACCGATGGTTTCTTGCGTTTCAATGTTCAACGACTCACTCCATTCCAGTACACATGTAAAATTATTACTGGATTCCCCCCCTCTGTTTTCTGATTTTCACTAGATTAGCTATCATAATCTACTGTGCGTCACTCTCCACAACTGATTTTGAATTTGTGAAGCCCTGGAGCATTGAATGCCACTATAAAAGGGGTCTTTAATGTTCTTTCCAACAGTCAATCGAACACACAAACCAGAGCAACCTAAACTCTGAAAAGTCATAAACACTAAGAAATTAGGGTTACTAATAAATAGGTCTCTTACTATTTTTTCCTCTTATTTGCCGAGTTCTTTGTTGGTTCAAGCTTGAATGTTTTCTGGGATCTTTGAGCAACAAAGGGAATTCGATAGGTTTGGTGCCCTTAAGAAGGTCAGCACCTTTCTTTCCCTTCTCTTTTGTTCGCCTCTCTAAATGATTTTGATATGTCAATGTTAAGTTCTGTATATTATAATTATGTTGTATGTGTTGGACATGTTTGATAATTATGTCTTGGTAGTATAATAATCCTTTATGAGTAGCCTGTTATGTTATGATTCCTTAAGTGATAATCGATTAGTTGAATGATAATTATTGATCTTTGTTCTAAGCTTTCTTACAGCCTTCATGCAAAAATTCTATATGTTTATGTTCAATGTAAACTTCATAGTTCTTAGTGACTTACAATGAACTCATTCCTGCTTTATTACACATTCAGTATTATATGAGTTTTATAAGCTAAGTGTGATACTTGGTTGTTATCGAAACCTCGATTTGTTCAAGAGTTGTATCCCTGTCCTTTAAGTTAATATTTGAACTTATAATGTTCAAATTCTTTCTTGTCTACTTATGTTTATTAAACTGCCTCTGAGTTATCACTGTGGACCTTATTTTGTCTGATCACTATCGTTGATAAACCAATTATGCTCATGTTTCCCTTTCACCAATGGTACTGTTATAATGTCCATCTCTATATAGCATTTCCCTGCATTCTATATGTTTATGATCAGGTTCATTCATCAGTAACTTGAACTGATATACCATATGTCCATGTCACTTAATTAAGTTGAAAGAATCTGAATGTCTAGATGATTTTCTTATCTGTATTTGGTACATGTTAACTCTAAGAATGATATATAAGTTATCACAATAATTTTTCTTATGACCATGCTCAGCTGTTGTATGCATAAGGAACTATCTTATATGCACCAAGATATTTTCTTCTCATAAATCTTTACTGCATTTATATTATATAAGATCAAACTATTTTCCTCTTCTTAATGTGAGTCATGACTTTGTTTGGATAGCGTCAATTAATAACTGTTGCACAACTAAGTCTGTTTGTTCCATAACCTATTTGAGATCTTCACACACATGTGCAATACATCTATGTCCTTAATCTCTTTGAACCCCTGCTGAATTTCTGTAAAGTCTGCATGCATTTATCATTAGCTTAGTCTCCATAAAATAAGGTTTAAAACATACTGCCATAACCAATTAATAGCTCTAGGAACTGAAGCGTGGGTACTTCATACCTATATACTGAGCTAGATTCATGTTGAGTTTGAACTTGTTTGATATAATGTTTTCATCGCCTTTCTCAACTTGCCTAATCAGTTTGATTCTGTAATGTGTAAAGTTCCTATACCTAATAAGGTCACTACCTCATTTATTCTGCCCATAGGCAGTTGACTGAATGCAGCTAGACTTTGCTTAATTCTGCAACACCATACTCTGTTTTGAACCATGCTCAATCTTTCTTCCTACTATTGATCAAAAACTGGATTTGACTCTCAAATCTTATTGAAGTTCCTTGGTTAATATTGTTTGAACATGATAACTGGCTGATACTGTTAAAAGTATGATCATGTTGACACCTTATGGATACTATGTTTAAATTTGTGAGTGTGTAGTCATGATAAGAATTCAGTCCCATGACCTTGATTATATCTCTGAAACATTTGTTGACTATGACTATTGGTTTGAATCTGCCTTGATGTCTTTATGTTGCCAAGTAATATTATCAAATTCTGTTTGAATATGTTATGACTTAGTGATTCATTCCAGTAATGGTGTGATTATGAAACTGTGTGTTTTCTAAACTTAGCCCCTCTCCCTTTGGTTTTCCTTAATATGTTTCCCTATTTAGTATCATAGTAGTATGTATTCTCTTGTATTATTTTTATTAAGAGGAAAGTATATATGTTGTGGTAGGTAATACTTTGGTATTTATTTCACTTTGGAAGGGCCTCATTGGCCCTTAAACCCATAAGGAAAATATGTCATTAGTGATTAAGGGTATTTGGGAGCGGAGTTCGACTCTAGGTTGTGCTGCCCTCCCGGCACAAACATTGCACTGGGCCTTGAGTCCCTTGGGAACCTTGAAGTATTGGGGGATCCAAAGGGAGCATCGACCTTGAGTGGGGTTCTCTCCTTAGCTCTTAATTTGTTGACACATACAGTTCTTTAAGGGTTTAGTGTTTAATGACAACGAAAGGTTTCCAATGTGAATTACTTGCTATGCAAGGCCACCATATTAATATATAATTTCCTCTACCACATTAATTTTGTTCTTGTTTTAATTAACTGCTTATGTATTTGTCATGTGCATCAAAATGTTCTGTAGTTGGAGTATGTTTAATGTATTGGATATATATCTGATGGCCTTCTTATTTTTCACATGTACATCTGTTTGGACCTCCGAGTTCTTGATGAACTCAGACCCAGTTCCAGCTCTATTGCACCTCGTCCAGGGGTCTAAAGTCTGTTGCGTTTGCTCTTCTCTACTGATAGGCCTATCTTCTTAAGGCCCAATCCCAGAGTACAGTCCTCTTTACCTCAAATCCTTTTATCATTATTACTCCCTCATAAATTTAGTTTACTGTCTCTACTAGTTTAATGTTTAGTTATATTCGTTATGTCTTTATTGTTATTTTATCTTTCATATATATAACACTCATATATTATAACTCATGCTTTCTTTTTTTTCCTTTATGCTTTAGTATCATACAAAGTTAGGCAAGCCTTAAACAATATAGGATTTTAAAAAAATAAGATTAGCTAATAGTAGATCCTTAGTTCGCTAGTTGTAATCTGCTCGCTAATTATTATATTTTTTTTACTAACCCTTATTCTCTTTAAGGCTTTGTAATACAGAACTTAGTGAAAAGCAGCTCTATTTCGAAAGGAAAAATCAGATTTCAACTTCATTTTCTCAGAAGAAAAATCAAAACTTTAGAAAATCGTCGCCTTTAAGGAATTTCCAGCAAATGACTCTTTCTTTGAAAATCCTTCGAATCTAAGGTAAATTCTAGATATGCTTTCTCACAAACATCGTTTTAGAATTATGTAAATAACCATCCCCTAAATCAAAGTGTTTTCATAACTAAATCTATTTTATAAGCTTATAAAATTTAGACCACTTATGTGTCAGTTTCAAAACTCTTTTAACATCTCTTATGTACCTTTTCATAAATTCAAATCCCTTTAGGACTCCACATTCTTCTCTCCCAATATCATCCGTAGGTATAAAGTAAGCAGCCTTTCTTATTATTAATCAAAGCTTTTTTACAAATAATTGACCCCAAACATAGTCTAAATACTATGGAGCTACCTCAGGTAGATTGTAAGAGGTACCTAACACCTTTCCCTTAGATTAATAAGAACCCTCACCTATAATCTCACCAGTTAGAAGACCCCTAAATAACATGACTTATTAATTAAATACGTACCCTGGTATACCTTCAAATATTAGGTGGCGACTCTCTTTTATCAACAAGAGAGAAAACACAAGTTGAATCCCGTCTTGACTAGTGAAAAATAGGGTGCAACAGTACCCATACCGCCCATAGAGAAATTCGAAAGGGATGTGGGATTTCTTCAAGCAAACCAACTTATCGTTCTTTTGAACCCTATCATTTTCAGAAAATCGCGTGAATGGTTTTTTCTTGCACCAACAGACCCGGACTATCCCATGGCAATTCGGCGAAACCCCTATCTCTTCTAGAAGAAGAGTCATTTATATATTGCCAAAATTGAAAGACAACTCTCTTTTCATCCCAGAACATGGTGGCTGCCTCGATTAATCTATGTTCGGTCGAATTCTCAACAAAGATGGCAAGTTACCCAACACCCTTCTCACGTGGTTTCAGTCATATGGTGCAAGGTCATTCCACCAAACAATCAGTAGAGGTGGGATATTCTGGACCATGCCAAATTTGGGAATTTCGTGCTTCATTTTCTACAAATACATAAAGGTTAGCCCTTTTCCCCTCTATATTCGACTATTTACGCAATAATGGTCAACATGTTGGCACGTTTTCTCCAAGTAATGCACATATCATGATTGTGTCCTTTGAGATTGTGGAAAACCCTTAGAACTTTGGACAAGGTTTATCTAAGTGGATTAATGTGTCAATGGGATTTCAATCCATACTAGGTATAACATGATGCATATACATTTTAAATCAGAGTGGGGTTTCTAAGAGGGTTTTATACTGATACTATCAAGTGGCCGACTTGAGAGGGAAAGACACGGGACCGTAAACTGCACCGCTGATCGACTAGTCTACTGCTAATAAGCCTTTCCGATTTAAAAGGGTATTTTTAGGAAAGTGCAGACACTCATCAAGAACCGCTATGTTGATAATAGGCACGAATTAAGCATGATGCTGAAAGCATGCTTTATGCGAAAAATAACAACTTATTGCCAGATATTTTGAATGATGAAAGCACGTAAGAATAGTGAATAATGCAATAAAGATAAACAAAAGAGAAGGTAAAAAGGAAAGACAAAGGAGAGAAGTTAGCATACCTTTTGAAAAGTTCGAGAACATAATTAAATAAAGCAAATAGGGGAGATAGGGACGGGAGATACACGATATAGCAATTTTAATCAAATAAGGGAAATAGGGAAGGGGATGTACATGAAAGAAGTAAAATAATCCAACAATCCACACAAGCGAGAATTCATTACGGTAGGAGCCTAAGTATATCCCCAATAGAGTCGGCATGTTGTCATGTCCCATTTTCTCGTGAAAGCAGGTTTTAACGTGTGACAACTCTTTTAAATTGGTATTAAAGAGAAGAGTTACCACCTAACAGTTTTAAGGTGCGTTAGGCCACCTATTTGTAAATAACTCAGTTTAATCAGTCTACGCCACCAAAGATTGGGTAAGGGCTCAAATTACTTCAAATAGAAGGGGTTAGGCACTCTTCGAGGTCCACAATTATAGGTCCCATCCGAATTTTATGATATGTGGGATTATTGAATTATAATCATCCTATGTGATAAGTTAAAGAAGAATATGGAGTCTAAATTTTACAAGACAAAACAAATTGCACGTAAGAAAAGAAGCGGATTATCATTAATAAGGAATCAATACAATCTTACAAGATTACAAGATATAGCCTAAGTTCAAACAGGCGTACAAACAATAATGGAGGCCGGTCCTAAGTTTTTTAGCCTAAAGGATCACCCCGTGCAACATAAATAATACTTCGCAACTCCCCTAAAGGTAAGGGTTTCTCATATTATTCAATGGGCACAGACTATCATCTCCTACTACCCAATTACTATCTTAAAGTTGTTAACCTAAAGCGTTCTGGTTAAATTCTAAACTGCGTCCTATGCCTGTGGTCTAGGAGGCTTTGGACCTACTATTTTGGTAGTTCTAGACTTCACTTAGGATACTTAAAATGATAATACTAGGCGTACAATCAAAATAATTAGGACAACACATAGTTAACTATTAAGGGCTCAAATTGACCTCCACACACAGACACAAGTGCACGCAAACAATCATGAGCTTATGCTAACGGTGTTCCAGATTATGAAATGAATGGTTGTAGGTAGGCAGATTTGAAATCGGAGTAGTATTGCACATCGCAAGACTTATAAGCATGATTCCAATGTGGTTGATCGATTCAAGAGTTGACATAAAATCCTTAATAGATGGTTTATTAAAACCCTATATACATGATCTCTAGGTGACTTATGATTGGACTGTGAGATCATGGAAAGCACAGAGTTATTCATCTTTGATCCTATAGACATGATTTCTAAGCGAATGGCGATATCCTATAGGCATGGTATCTAGACAATAATATTTGGGCAGCAAAGTAATTGAGAACATACACGTGCATCATTTTTGGGCTTGTTATCTAAAGCAGCAGTATGATGAGAATAGGAGTAGGAGTAGTTTCAATTAACCACATTAAAGTCCTATAGGCATGATTCCTTAGATGGTCATATTTGGGAAATGAAGTTTTTTTTAAACGCAAGTTTGTTTCATTAGTCCTATAGCCATGCTTTCTAGGGGAGCCACATATTTGCAAGATGTATCTATGTAGACAGTTCTTGATTACTCAAACGAGATCCTATAGGCATGCTGTCTAACAACACATAGAAATAGTGCATGTTGGGCAAGTAGCAAAAGAAGCATTTAGATCCTATAGGTATGTTTTCTACCCTTTTAACCGAGAATTAAAGTATCCCGGCCAGCCACTTTTGACTAATCCCAAACTTTTGTTATTACAAGTTATTACTAGCTCAAATATAATAATACAAGCTCAAATAATGACCACAGGCCAGCTAAAACAGTTACAGGCCCAACATAGAGACAAATCAAATCAAGGACACTCGTAGGCTTTCAACCAAACTTGGAGCCTCATGCGGATAAGAAAGCCCTTGCTCCGGCTGGCTATCAATATGTTGTAGCTCTCAGTACCAGACTAGCCAAAAGTAAAGCCTTGCTCACCCGTCAAATTAACCATACAAGTGATAAGTTATATGATAAGTCGATTACGCACTTAGCTCTTAGGGTTGTAGCTAACAGAGAAATAGAAGATTTCCAAACCAAAGGCACACATGCAGGATTACACAATGTCTTAGCATGCATAGCATACACAAGATAGATATAAGTTATATTTCCCAGAAAATAAGTTAATAGATAGCAAGCCAAAGTTTAGCAGAATTTCCAAGTAAAGAATGGTTCAGAATTAACTTAAATAGTCTTAACAGGGAAATTTAGAGGAGTCATAATCATGAACACAAGTAAGGAGCAGTTATACAGAAAGGCCTTAAATATGAGAGCCTAATGAAGACATAATTGCAGCTAACTTGCAGCAAAGCAGGATAACAAACAGACTAGTGGACATGGGGAAGCAATCACTTAGTTTGAACATAAGAAACTTAACATATTGAGTGTCAGATAGATATCAGTCATAAGACAAAGGCTGAAAATCTTAAAGAAAAATACAAGGACTCGGGGTAGGTGAAACATATGAACTCCAGACTAACATGTCAAACAAGCATCATGACTTATCCCAGTTGACCATATAGGAAGAATAGGCTAAATATATTGGAATTCATCCTAGAACTCTTAAGAAACCAGTGAGCACATAATGATAACATGACATTGGAGTTTACAAACAGTAGAAAGACTTATTTGTCTAAGAGTTGGGATAGTATTTGCATGTATATTTCTCATGAATTTACTCTAAAAAAGTAGCATACTGCACATGAAGTACCCAACATAAAGTTATTAATTTGAACAAATTATGGGCATGAATTAGTTTCTCATAAGAATCTAAAGCAAGGCATGGACTCATAACAAGCAGCAGATATACGTACTTAGTTATACATAAACGTGACAGGCTAAGCAGGCTTAAGATGATCAGAGATCATTCAGGTTGAACGCATATAATGGGCATACATTAAAGTTTAACAATGTCAAGGGAGTATATTAGGCTAAATATTTAGATAGTATTGTCACATGTGATGGTCAATTGTCAATTTGCAGAGAAATAGCAGGTTAAGCATAAAGGATTACGCAGGAAGAGACTCACTAAAGTAATTCTAAGCGGGGGAGAATGTAACATCCCGGAAAATTTTGAAGTATTTCAGTGTAAAGCCCCGTAATTTTTGCAAGTGAATTCATGT
This sequence comes from Nicotiana otophora, assembly GCA_000715115.1. Lineage (NCBI taxonomy): Eukaryota > Viridiplantae > Streptophyta > Magnoliopsida > Solanales > Solanaceae > Nicotiana > Nicotiana otophora. The sequence goes on from AWOL01S0056594.1 coordinate 32,501, forward strand.
TTTCATGGTGCCGGAGTAGGCTTACGTGTTTGGGGATGGTATAAGATCTTCGCCGTGGTTCGGACTTTTTGGGTTGAACAATGCACCGGAAGGTAAAGGAAAGTTTTTTGGCGAAAATGCACGTTTATACGGCCGCATAATCACTCTGCGGACCGCATAGTGGCCGCAGAGTGAAGCAGTAAGTTTGGCCAACTTGAGGTCAATTTTGCGGTCGATTATGCAACCGCATATCGATCGCATAATCCCTCTTAAATGTTTGCGGAGGGAGTTCTGCGGTCCACATACTGGTCGCATACCTGGGCCGTATATTTAGGCCCCTGAGGGCCATTTCTACGGTCACTTTGCGGACCGCATAACCATTATGCGGTCGCATATGCGATCGCAGACCTGTGTCGGAGCACCATTTTGTTAAATTTAAAACCCGACCCCCATTTCGTTAAAATATCCCTTAAGTCTATTTTGAGTTCATTTTCAGATGTTTCTAGAGAGTGAGAGAGAGAGAGAGGGTTTAAGAGGGAGGGTCTAAGTTTTCATCAAATTAATCTTCAATCATCACTTGAAGCTTTGGAAATATTTAAGTAGAGTACCAAATGCTTCATCCAAAAAGGTAAGACTTCATCACCCTAGATCTTAATTTCAAACATATCTATAATGGGGTATTAATAAGATGGTCCATGGGTGTGAGGGTTGTTTTGTCTTGCATGCATGTGATAAAGAGTGTGGGAAAAATAAGAAGTGAACTAGAACCATGAACGTTTTCCTAATTTTGGGTTCAATTTGTATATTGCTAAAATACATTGAGGTTGATAAGGGTTCCGGAAGATTTTAGAGTCTAAAAAAGCGCAATTGAGGTATGTTGGCTAAAAGTTCTCTCTTGGAATTGAATTTCATAATATTTCTGTAAGTTTCAAAGTGTGGGTTACGTATTAAAAGTTTATGGATTTGAGTCGTGTTTCAACGAAAGATAGAATTGTCTAAAAGCTTTTGTACTAAACTCATGCCCATTAGTGGTTGCTTTAACTAATGCTTTGATTTGTAAATATATCCAGCATGATTCGAGTTCTATATACTCCTGTGTTAAAATTGTACATTGTCATTTCTGGGGGAGAGTATTGCAAGAGTAAATGGTGTATTGACTGTTTATGATTTTTCATGTGTGTTTCTATTGTTGGTTGGTATGCTTTATTTTTTTTGGGAAGACACCATTTGTGTTTGAAGTTTCCATTTCAAATGGATTTGAAGTATATGATTTTTAAAATATCCTATATGTTGATACTTGATAGTGATATTTGAAATTGAAAGAGATGAAAGTATGGAATATGAAATATGGCCATTGTGCCAGGAATAAAGAATCTTGTGAATGGCCTAATGAGCCAAGGAAATATTGTCGTTGTGAATGACTGGAAATACAACAACAATAACAACAACCCAGTATAATCCCACTAGTGGGGTATGGGGAGGGTAGTGTTTACGCAGACCTTACCCCTACCATGAGCTAGAGGCTGTTTCCAATAGACCCTCGGCATCCTTCCCTCCAAGAACTCCCCACCTTGCTCTTGGGGTGACTCGAACTCACAACCTCTTGGTTGGAAGTGGAGGGTGCTTACCATCAGAGCAACCCACCTTGTCNGGAAATACAACAACAATAACAACAACCCAGTATAATCCCACTAGTGGGGTATGGGGAGGGTAGTGTTTACGCAGACCTTACCCCTACCATGAGCTAGAGGCTGTTTCCAATAGACCCTCGGCATCCTTCCCTCCAAGAACTCCCCACCTTGCTCTTGGGGTGACTCGAAATCACAACCTATTGGTTGGAAGTGGAGGTTGCTTACCATTAGAGCAACCCCTCTTGTCTGTGAATGACTGGAAATACTAATGAGAATTCATACAATGTGAAAGATGTTGAGGTGAGTACAATTATATTTATGATATTTCTATTTGTAAATAAAATCAAAACTATTTTTGGGAGCATCATTAGCAATACCGAGGAAGGGTGGGTCATAAGGCCCACACCTGACTCAGTGCTAATCGGGCGTGATCGGACTCAGTGCTAACAAAGACGGTGGTATATCGGTGCTAATGATCTCCCAACCAAAATTATATCTGAAGTTTGTATTTTGGAAATTATTATGTTTTAACTGGACGTTTGGATATTGTTGATTGTGACTTGTTGTTCTATGTGTTGCCTTTTCTTATATGGGCATTCTATTTTGAAAGAGGATTTTTAGCTATACATACTAGTACTATTCGACAGTACTAACGTCCCTTTTTCTGGGGGCGCTGCATCTTTAATGGATGCATGTGGTTCTCCAGCAGGCGGCATTGATCAGTGATAGCAGTACACTCTTTTCAGCTGATTTGGTGAGCCCCACTTTATTTCGGGGTCCTGTATCTTTTGCTTCTCATGTACAGTGTTTTGAGGTATAGCCGGGGCCTTGTTGCCGGCATTTTCATATTACTCGTCTATTTTATTTAGAGGCTCCGTAGACAGATTGTGGGTTATGGTTGATGTTGGGAATTGAACTGGAAATGTTGGTACTTGGAAATTATGTTTTTCATTAATTCTATAAACTCGTAATATTTTTTTTTTTGGAAATTATGAATGAGGCTGCTAATGGAAATGAAAAGGAAGTTGTTATTAAAATCTCTTCAGTGATTGATTAATGGAGTACATCTCCTTTTTATTCATGGATGAGTTTGGGTAGAAGGATTGAGGCGAGACAAACATAGTTTCCTAAGGGGTTTCAGCACAAAAGTTCAAGGTAAGGCATGAGAAAGGATTCAATATAAATGGAGAATATAGGAATTCAAGCATACATAAACATGATAGTCTCAAACAAACATAACATACAAGAATTCCCCAAATTGAATGCAATAAATGAAGATATGCAGGCTCGTGCAGATTCTGATGAAGAGTTACAGAAGAATTTCAAAACAAAGTCGACACAGTGTCAAATTCGTTTAAAAGAGTTAAAAAACACAGATATTTAGAGACATGAACGCATGTAGGGAAAATAGAATTGCAAAGGTCTAAGTAATTACTAGTTTGTAGGTTTAAGAACCAAAAGAAGGAGAAAACCAAGTGCCAGTAACAACTCGAGTATCAATAGCAAAGAGAGAACAACAGTACCCAAACCCTAGTGCATCAATGTTCATAGGAGCTTCAAACGAGCCCCGACCAGTGCTCACACTGGGAAGGTCAATTGAGCGGATTCTGGTGGCCTTGGCTTTTAGTCAGCCAAAATTAAAAGTTTCAGAATAGTATAGAATGAGTGAGAGTGAGAGAATAACAATAGTTTTGTCCTTAAGAAAATAAAGGGAAGGGGTTTATATAGTGTTAAAAACAGGTAAAAAAAATGGAAAGAAGTCCAATCAAATTGGATTAGGGTAATGAGTAAGAAAAACCCTAATCAAGCAGAAATTGATGGAGATACGCCCCAATAGGAGAGATACTCCCTATCCCTTGATGCATCTAGCTGGAGTCTCGCAGAATCTTGAAAAGCGAGTCCATTTGGACTCGATTCTTATGAAATACACTTTCCATAGATAGAACAATACCTATTATACCATATTAGAGTGGTAAGTACTTAGAAAAGGTAAGGAAAGCTTGGCTAGTGGGGGAAATGCAAAGAGAAGGGTGATAAATTTACGACCTATAGTGTTTAGCTTTGAGAGACAAAGGGGAATGTTTTGAGGGCGGCTGTGGGATGAGAATGAGCTAGGGTTTTGGGATGATGAGGTATAAGGAGAAAGGGGGAAATGTTCAGAGCCGTTGATCATTTTTGATCAACGGCTGAGATTTAAATAGGATGGGTCAGGTGTAATGAGTGGTGGACTAGGGCAGACCTGTTGGGTCATTTGGTTTTGGGCTTCTGGGGGTCAATTGGGGATGGGCCTGTTCTTTTGGACCTTAATTTGTCCGAAATTTATCCCTATATTGGACTATAATTTAAAATATACGAAATCCCTTAAAGAAATTATAAAAATGGCTATTTAATAAATATAATATTATTTAAAACATTAAATACTTAAAAACAATAATTCAGAGTTATAAAAATATGAAGATGTTATTTTGACATAAATAATATAAAAATATAATTATTGTGAGAATATAGACTATTATTGCAAAATATTGTAAAATAGTAGAAAGTGGCAAATAATTTTGTCAAAAATGGTATAAAATATTATAAGATGCATGTGAGTACAAATAATGAATTTGGATGATTAAATCACCCTAAAATAATTTGAAGGGATAATTAATAAATATTTGAATAATTTAATACAATAAAATCAATTTTTAATCTTTAACAATTAAAGAAAATACTTATATAACCCTTATAAATTTGGTAATAATGTAAAAAAATAATATTTTGAAAGTATATGAAATACATTATAAAATATGTGAGCAAAATAGGGTATTAACACCTCGCATCACACATTGTACAAGTAGTCCAAATCTTAAGCGCATGCACAACAGATGCAAACTCCTGGATAATTCTTCTCGCGAGTCTTCAATGAACGAGACGCGTAAGCAATCACACTGTCATCCTGCATCAACACCGCACCTAGGCCAATACACGAAGCATCACAATTCACGGTATAAGGCCATAAATATGTGGGCAACACTAACACTGAAGTAGTGGTCAAAACAGTATTGATCTTCTAAAAGCTCTCATTGCATTAACTAGACAATCTAAAAGAAACACCTTTCTAACTCAACTTGGTAAAGGGAGGTAGAATAGCTGAAAACCAGTCAATAATGCGACGATGGTAGCCTTCCAAGCCCAAGAAACACCGAATCTCCATAGCTGAAGCAGGTCTAGGCAAATTCTGTGTCGCCTCAATCTTCTTAGGATCAACCTTGATACCATCACTAGACACGACATGACCCAACAATGCAATTAAATCCAACTAGAACTTGCACTTTGAAAACTTGGCATAAAGCTGAGGATCTTTCAAAGTCTAAAATAATACTCTCAGGTGTTTCTCATTCCCATCCCTAATATGAGAGTAAGCCAAAATATCATCAATGAACCAATCATAAAGGAATCCAAATACGTCTTTAACACCCGATTCTTCAAATCCATAAAAGTCGATAGAGCTTTAGTCATCCAAAATAACATAACAAAGAACTCATATTGAGCATAATGGGTCCTAAATGATGTCTTAGAGATATCCGAAGCCCTAATCTTCACCTGATGATACCCCAATCTCAAATCAATCTTTGGAGAATACCTTGGCACCCTGAAGCTGATCAAATAAATCATCAATTTGAGGAAATGGATACTTTTTCTTGATAGTAACATTTTGCAACTACCGATAATCAATGCACATCCTCATACAACCATCATTCTTCTACACAAAACATACCAGCGCGCCCCAAGGAGAAATCCCTTATCAAGCAAATCCTGCAACTACTCCTTTAACTATTTCAACTCTGCTGGAGCCATGCGATATGGAGGAAGAGAAATGGGCTGAGTGCCCCGAACCAAGTCAATGCAGAAATAAATATCCCTATCACGTGGCATGACTGGTAAATCCGCCGAAAATATGTTGGGAAACTCTTTGACAACCAATACCGAGTCCATAAAAGGAACCTCCGCACTATAATCTGAATGTAAGCCAAATTGAGTAAACACACTTTCTCAGCCATATGCTGAGCCATCAAAATTTAATTATTCGACTCATAGAATGGCCAAGAGTCTGTCTCCACTATAGCCTAGGCAACCCTGACATAGCTAAAGTCACAATCTTGGCATGACAATCCAGGATTAAATGATTTGGAGAAAACCAATCCATACCAAGAATAATGTCAAAATCCACTATTTCCAATAACAAGAGATCAACCATGGTATCAAAAGCATTAGAAGTAACACCACAAGAATGGTACACCTGATCAACTACTATAGAATCCCCAATCGGTGTAGACACATAAAGAAAAATATCAATAGCATCACGAGGCATACTCATGTGCAATGTAAAATATGAATATATATATAAATAAGTAGAACCCAGATCAAACAACGCCAAAGAATCTCTATAACATACTGAAAGAATACCTCGATAACTGCATCGGACAACTCCGCCTCAAGCCTACCTAGAAATGCATAAAAAAGAGGTTGTGCCCCACCAGCCTGTCCTTCTACTCTAGGACAACCTCTACTTTGATGACCTCTACCTCTAGCTAGTTGACCCCCACCCCTAGCTGGCTGGGCAAGTGGCATAGAAACTGGTATTGGGATCATAGCATAAGTACCCTGTTGTGGCACACAACTTTTAAAACTAGTACAATGCCTCACGACGTGCCTCGAATCCCACACTTAAAGCAACCTCTCTGCTGATGTGGCTACTGAAATTGAAGTTGTCCTGGGCGAGCGAAATGACCACAATAGAAACTTTGTATCATTGACACATTGATAGGACCCTAAGTTGGAGATGCACGGTATGATGACTCCCCTAGGCAAGAAACATAAGCACCATGGCTGACTGAAGTACCATGAGAAACTTGAAGTGCCGGCTACACTAGCCTGATACCATGAACTCTACCAAACTGATGCTTGCCTCAAAATGAGGAACCATTGAACCTACAAAAATGACGAGGCCTCATGTCGCTAATCGCCTCTCCCCTAGCCACAAATACAGTCAATCCTCATAGTAATATTGAGTACCTTAGTAAGTAAAGTCTCATTCTAGGCTTTTCTTACCATCTGAAGTCTGATACCATAGGTAAGTCCTCAATGAACCTCTGCACCTTCTCCCTCTTAGTAGTGATAAGGATATCTTCATGACGATAAAACTTAATAAACCTTGTCTCATAGAGGTTGACTGTCATGCCACTCTACTATAGATTCTCGAACTGACTGCATAGCTCATCCCTGTGAGTGAATGAAATAAACTTCTCCTAGAAAAGCTGCTAAAACTATGCTCAAGTAAGACAAAGTGATCTTGCTGATCTGTCCTTCTCATACGTTTGCCACCACCATGTAGGCGAACCCTGCATCTGAAAAATATTGAAGTCCACTACATTAGACTCAACCAGTCAAAATCTCGTAAGAACTCATGGAAACAGTCCAATAACTCTTGAGCATGCTCGGAAGGCACGCATAAATAAGGAGGGTGCAACTTCTGGAACATATCCATCTTCTTCAGCTCACCAGTAGACATAGCCGGGTTAACCTTAGGATGCACTGTAAAATTGGCTGAACCAACCTAGTTGGTAATACCCCCGAGTTTTGATGTCCCTACACCATTTTGTGTTAAGTTTTTGTGTTAGGAGTTTGAACTCTTCCCTCGGCCTGAGAAGTGACCGGTTGCAAAGAGGAGTACACCTACCTGGACCATGTTGTCCGTAAAACCAATATTATAGACCAAGGAATCCTAAAGCACTGGGGTAGCAAATAACCCCTCTGGAACATGAGCTAGCCCTACCGTCTCATCCAGGACTGGGATCTGCTCATTCTCGAGAGTTATCTGTGTTTCAACTGGTGTCGCTCTAGCACGGACGTGAATTATTATAGGTGGTGCTACACGTGCTCTAGGCTGGGCTTTAGCTTTCCCTCTACTAGGCCCCTACCTCTGGTTGTGTCTACAACCTAGGGCTCATGCTTCTACTCCGCTATGGTCGAAGCACATGTCCGCACCATATGTGAGACAATATAGAGTGAAGTCTTAAACTTTGGGAAAGAACAAAGTCGTACGATAGAGAAACAAAGAAGGTGAAGTTTCCTAATTGTCCTGTAGCCTCTCGAAGATAAGTATAAACATACCCATACTGATCTGTAAGACATTACCAGTCATGCTCATAACACGTGAGCCCTACGCGACCTAGGGCTCTGATACAAACTTGTCACGACCCAAACACCTAACTAAGGGATCGTGATGGTACCTAACTCCATACTACTGCAATCTAACACTTAAAATAAATAAAGAAGCAAAACTAAACATTTAACAACACAATATCATAAATAAATAGTAAAATCTCGTAATTACATAATAAGTCTAAATCCAATACAATTATCTAAATAACTCCCCAAGACTAGTGTCAGTAAATGCATGGTTCTAAGAAATACTAAATACAAAATCTGAAAGAAATACAATAGTGTCTGATACAAAATAAATCATAAAAGCTCTAATGAATGTTACTCCAGAACCTGCGAACGAATATGCAGCAATACCTCGAGTCTTCTCAAGTATCCAAGCTAGGCACCTCTCGGGACTCCGATCGGACAAGTGTCTAGATCTGTTCAAGAAGTGCAGAAGAGTAGCATGAGTACAACCGATCCAATATAACAGCAAATGTTGAGCCAAACCCCGATAAGGAAGTGACGAGGCTAATACAAGACACATGTATTACAATCCTATACAGTTAATAAGCAAGAGAAATAACAGGATAGATAACAAGAATAAATACGAGAATTATTAAAATGATTAACTAAAATAAATGACGATCGTGTATCTTAAATATCAACATTTCTCAACAACTCAAATCACGAGGAAGAAACTATATCCATGAAACAACATAGTCCAATCCTCAAATTTGCATAATAAAAGAAATGAATAAAAGCATATCAATAGAACGGCAACACCCTTCATGCATTTATCTCTTATCCTCACTATCATGGAAACACCCTTCATTCATATATATATATATATATATATATATATATATATATATACACACAAACATACACTCTTCCTCACCAAGCACAAAAACACCCTTCATGCAATAATAATAATAATAATAATGTAAAGAAGCATGGAAACACCCTTCATGCATAAATAACTCTTCCTTACAAGCACAGAATAATACTTTGTGCAATCCACTCTTCCTCATTAAGTATATATAAGATAGTATCAAATAAGGTGGGAAGCATAAACAACATCAAGAAGAATGATTAAGCATAAAACACCACGTGAAAGACAATCATAAACTTTGCACCAATAAGCAAACCAACATCTCAAGAATGAAAAATTCCTAAACTTCTCAAAAAAGAATAAACACAATTATTAACATGTATGTGAATAATCAAGTAGTTCAGGAACTGTAAAAGCTACCTCTACCCGCATGCTTTAACCTTGGAGAAGGCATATACACTCATCACCATGCATGTACGCCCGCCAAACGCATGTAACACGTAGCAAATAGACCAAATTCACAACCTAATTCCCTCAAATCAAGTTTAACCAAGACACTTATCTCTTTCAGAAATAAGTCAACTCTCAAATACCGTTTTCCCTTTAGAATAAACCTCCAAACAACTCGAATCTAGTTAGATAATGCATAAGTAAGTCAAAAAAATATTTACAAACTATCCAAGTATCAAAAAGTTTCAATCTTTACCTTATTTTAAACAATCAATAAAAAGTTAAACCGGGTCCACATGGTCAAAATCTGAATCCCCATAACCCATTCTTTTCTAAGTCCAAATATGTGATTAGTTTCGAGATCCAGCCTTAAACTGACGTCTACATCTCTAAAATTATCTCTCTTAAGTTACTACCCAAAACCTTATTTTTCACTCTTTGAAATGTTAGATTTAAGGGGGAAAATCTATGCAAAATGATGGAAATGAGACAAAAGTAAGTTAAAATTGACAACTTTAGAAGTTAGGATAAAATACTCTTCAAAGGTTGCCTCTGATCGAAGTTTAGATCTCAAAAATGAAAGATAATGAGCTAATTTCGAAGTCCCTTACCCTTACCAACCCTCATATGTCCCAAGTGCAAAAAGAGTACCATAGGTGCGATAATAGGTGCGACGCCATCCATCCGCAGGTGCGGTCATGCATGGGTGTAAATGTTGCAAATGCGACACTCGACTCGTACATGCGGACCTTATAAGTGAGACACCTGTAGACTCTAGCCTACCTCACATCTACACTTGGCCATTCACAGATACAGTAAAGCACTCGCATGTGAGACGCGTGACTAACCTCCCCCATTCTCGCAGATGCTAAGCAACCCTCGTGGGGGCGACTTCGCACCTGAGAATCGCATGTGCTTTACCTACAGTATCAGCAATATCAAAACTCATAGAAAATGCCTGAAACTAATTCCAAAATCAATCGAGCCCCCCCACCCCCACCCTAGTTCAAACATCCCATCGATTACGTAAATCTCACACAAACTTTCTTGAAAGCTCCGAGCAATAAAAATAACATCAAAATCAAGAAACAACTATCAAACCAAATTTCCAAGTTAGTGAGTTATGAAATTTCAACTTTCAACTATAAGCATTGAACGTCCTCGGGTCACTCGGGACACAAACCAAACATATGTTGAAGTCCAAAATCATCATTCGAAACTATAAAAATTGTCAAAATACCTATCCGAAGTTGTTTACCAAGAATATTGACCGTGGTCAACTCCAACAACATGACAACTCTAGAATTATAATTTCTCTTCCAAAACACATCTAAACTAACCAAAATTGAAATGAACTATGCGTACATGTTATAAATAATTAAATGATGCTATTCAAGGTTTAAAATCATGAAGCTGAAATCTAGAACTCAGAACGACCTATCGTGTTGTTTTATAGTATTAGACTTTAGATGGCTAGAGACTGAGACTTCATTCTCTAAGGAAGTGGAGGTCTCAAGGAGGATTGAGCGCATTCATGTCTAGGGGAGAGATGTGAAGAGTGACAAGAGGCCTTGTCATTATGGTGGTTTCACGGGTGCCTTGTTTGGAGGCAGCTGTCATTTTGGTCGAGGCCAAGCTATTAGGCTAGTCGAGTCAACACTTCAGGTTTTTTGTGGTACTCAAGCGGTCATGAAAATTATGGTCCTTATTCTGAGCTCTCATCATTTAGTAAGTCTCTAGTTCCCATCAATGCACAAATTTTCTATAATGGTGATTCGAGTTGTCAAAGACAATTTTAGGCTTTGCTGCGACTCCAGTTGCAGGATTTCTTTGAGTGGGGACATACAAGGCATGAACATTGCCCAAGATTTTCGGTTGGGACATCCCAACAGGGTAGTCAGCCCATTGATTCAGCACCAGTTATGACACCACTCGCCCAACCAGCAGGGGTGGAGGTCAGCTAGTTAGGGGTCATCCTAGAGGAGGAAGACAGACATGTAGAGGTCAGACTCGTTGTTATGCATTTCTTGGTATTCCTACGAAAGAGTCTTCTAATGCAATCATCATAGTTATTATCAGCGACTGTGATATAGATTCTTCGGTGTTGTTTGATTTGGGTTCTACTTATTCATATATGTCTTCATATTTTGCATCGCATTTGGGTTGTGCCTTATGATTCTCTTGATATTCAATTTTTTTTGTCTGCGCCGGTGGGGGATTCTATAGTAGTTGATCGGGTGTACCACTCTTGTCTTCTTACTATTAATTGTTTTGATACTATAGTTGATCTCTTAATGTTGGATATGGTTGATCGGCTGTACCGCTCTTGTCTCTTACCACTCTTGTCTGCCGAGTTTGAGAACTTGAGGCAACGTAGCCTGAGTGTGTGGGATTACCATATGAGATTCGCTTACCTGTCTAAATATTTTATTTACATGCTGCCTACTATGGAGGCTAGAGTGCGCCGATTTGTACGGGGCCTTAGTCCCTTGGTAATTAATGAGGCTGCTACAGCTGCCTTGAATTCTGATATGAACTATGGAAAGATGGTGGCATTCGCTCAAGCCACAGAGACCCATAAATTAAGGAACAAAATGGAGTGAGAGGGTAGTAATAAGGCCCGGTCTACGGGCAACTTTGGTGGTTCTTCTGGTGGCGGCAGGTCAGCCTTTAGTGGAGGGCTGTTAGAGCCATCAGAGTCCTTTGCTTAGTCTTCGGCTAGTGCACCGCCATCAGGGCCTAGTCAGCAGCAGCAGTGGAGCCGTTTCAGGCCTAGTCAGGGCAACAGTGGCTCACATTAGCAGGGTCATCATGGTGGTCAATTCCAGCAGCAGAGGAGGCCCCCATGCCCTAGGTGTGGAAAAATGCACCTAAGAATATGCTACATGGACTTACCCATATGCAACGGATGTGGATTGAGGGGTCACATTCAGAGGGATTGTCATTCGTCCCGCCAGGGTGCGGGCAGGGGCACGGCACAGCCAGCCAGTTCTGTAACTACTACATCCACCACACCTCCTCCAGCTCAAGGCACTCCAACACCCACAGGGCGTGGTTCAGCTAGGGGTGGAGCACAAAGTTCGGGAGGATTTGGTTATTTCTATGCTATGAGGGGTCAACCAGAATTTAGAGGCTTCTCCAAATATTGTTACAGGTTTATTGATTGTCCAACCTCATCATGTATATGCTCTTATTGATCCCGGTTCCACTTTGTCATATGTCACACCTTATGTTGCTATGGAATTTGGGATAGAACCAGAGCAGCTTTATGAACCGTTCACTATATCTACTCCGGTTGGTGAGTCTATTTTGGCCGCGCAGGTTTATAAAGATTGTGTTGTCACATTGCGTGGTCGGGACACCGTGGCTGATCTTATTGAATTAAAGAATGGTCGATTTTGTTGTGATAATGGGGATGGATTGGATTTATTCTTATTTTTCCAAGCATGATTGCTGAGCCAGAACTGTTAGGTTCGAATTTCCAAATGGGCCAGTTATTGAGTGGAAAGGTGATGCTCTAGTACTGAAGGGTAGGTTTATTTCTTACCTTAAGGCCACAAAAATGATCAACAAGGGATGTATTTACAACTTGTTCCGGGTTACAGACACCGATGCTGAGGCACCTACACTTAAGTCTGTACCTGTTGTGAATGAATTTTCTGGAGTCTTTCCGGATGAACTCCCAAGGATCCCACCAGACAGGGAGATTGATTTTTATATTGATATAATGTCAGACATGCATCCTATATCTATTCCACCCTATAGAATGGCACCGGCAGAATTGAAAGAGCTAAAGGAGTAATTGAGAGATTTGTTAGAAAAGGGTTTTATCCGGCTAAGTGTGTTGCTTTGAGGCGCACTGGTCCTTTTTNTAGTGGAGGGCTGTTAGAGCCATCAGAGTCCTTTGCTTAGTCTTCGGCTAGTGCACCGCCATCAGGGCCTAGTCAGCAGCAGCAGTGGAGCCGTTTCAGGCCTAGTCAGGGCAACGGGGGCTCACATCAGCAGAGTCGTCATGGTGGTAGATTCCAGTAGCAGGGAAGGCCCTCATGACCTAGGTGTGGAAAGATGCACCTAGGAATATGCTACATGGACTTACCCATATGCTACAAATGCAGATTGAGGGGTCATATTCAGAGGGATTATCATTTATCCCTCTGGGTGCGGACAGGGGCACGGCACAGCCAGCCAGTTCTGCAGCTACTACATCCGCAACACCTCCTCCAGCCTCGAGGCACTCCAACACCCGCAGAGCGTGGTGCAGCTAGGGGTGGAGCATAGAGTTCAGGAGGATCCGGCCGTTTCTACGCTATGAGGGGTCCCCAGAACTTAAAGGCTTCTCCAGATGTTGTTACAGGTATATTGACTGTCCAATCTCATGATGTATGTGCTCTTATTGATCCCGGTTTCACTTTGTCATATGTCACACCTTATGTTGCTATGGAATTTGGGATAGAACCAGAATAGCTTTATGAGCCGTTCTCTGTATCTACTCTGGTTGGTGAGTCTATTTTGCCCGTGCGGGTGTATAGGGATTGTGTTGTCACATTGCGTGGTCGGGACACCGTAGCCGATCTTATTAAATTGTGAATGGTCGATTTTGATGTGATAATGGGGATGGATTGGCTTTATTCAAGTTTTGCCTAGCTTGATTGTCGAACCAGAACTGTTAGGTTCGAATTTCCAAATTAGCCAGTTATTGAGTGGAAGGGTGATGATGTGGTGCCAAAGGGTAGGTTTATTTCCTACCTTAAGGCCACAATGATGATCAACAAAGGATGAACTCCCTTGGATCCCACCAGATAGGGAGATTTATTTTGGGATTGATGTGATGCCAGACACGCATCCTATATCTATTCCACCCTACCGAATGGCACCGACAGAATTGGACTTGGGGCGCACCGGTCCTTTTTGTAAGAAAGCAAGATGGGTCACCGAGAATGCGTATTGACTATCGACAGCTTAATAAGGTAACAGTCAAAAATAAGTACCCAGTGCCAAGGATAGATGACTTGTTTGATCAATTTCAAGGTGCCAGGTACTTCTCCACAATTTATTTACGATCCGGGTATCACCAATTGAAGATCATGGAGCGGGATATTCCAAAAACAGCTTTCAGAACCCGATATGGGCACTTTGAATTTTTGGTGATGTCTTTTGGGCTAACAAATGCCCCAGCAACCTTCACAGATCTTATGAATCGAGTTTTTAAGCCATTCCTCGACTCTTTTGTGTTAGTGTTTATTGACGATATTCTTGTATATTCATGAAGTTGAGAAGACCATGCCGATCATCTCATGATAGTTCTACAAACCCTACATCAGCACCAGTTATATGCATAATTTTCAAAGTGTGAATTTTGGCTTGAATTAGTCATATTCTTGGGTCACGTAGTTTCAGCTGTGAAGAATTGGCCGAGGCCTAAAACTCCAACAGAGATTCGCAGTTTCTTAGGCCTAGGTGGATATTACAGAAAGTTTGTGGAGGGGTTTTCTAATCTTGCCTCTCCATTGTCTTAATTGACGCATAAGGAAATTAAGTTCCAATGGTCAGATGCTTGTGAAAAGAGTTTCCAGGAACTGAAAGCAAGATTGACTACGACGCCGGTGTTGACTCTACCAGAGGGTATAGATGTATTTGTGGTATATTGTGATGCTTCAAGAATCGGGTTTGGGTGTGTATTAATGCAACATGGGAAGGTGATAGCTTATGCTTCTAGGCAACTCATGATCATGAAAAGAACTATCCAACACATGATTAAGAACTTGCAGCAGTGGTATTTGCATTGAAAATTTGGCGTCATTATTTATATGGGGTCTATGTGGATATATTCACGGACCATAAGAGCCTTCGATATATTTTCAAACAGAAAGAATTGAATCTGAGGCAGAGAAGATGGCTTGAATTACTCAAGGATTATAGCATTGATATGTTATACCATCCGGGGAAGGCTAACGTTGTGGCAGATCCTCTTAGCCAAAAATTGATGGGTAGCTTAGCACCCTTGGAGGAATATCAAAGTCTATTGGCCAAGGAAGTTTACCGATAGGCTAGTTTAGGAGTTCGTTATACGGACTCTAGTGAAGGAGGGGTAATTGTGCCAAATAGGGCTGAATCATCGCTAGTTGTGGAAGTCAAAGAGAAGCAATATAACGATCCATTGTTGGTGCAATTAAAAGAAGGGATTCATAAACATAAGACCATGGCCTTTGCTCTTGGCATGAATGATGGTACACTAAGGTACCAAGGGAGACTCTGTTTTCCAAATGTGGATGGTCTCCGGGAAAGCATTATGACTGAAGCTCACACTTCTAGGTATTCCATGCATCCAGGTTCTACAAAAATGTACCATGATCTTAAGGAAGTCTATTGGTGGAATGATATGAAGAGGAATGTGGCGGATTTTGTGGTACGATGTCCAAATTATCAGCAAGTGAAGGCCGAACACCAAAGGCCCGGTGGGTTGGCACAAAACATAGAAATTCCAATGTGGAAGTGGGAACTGATTAATATGGACATTGTGGTAGGATTACCGCGCACTCCGCGCAAGTTTGACTCAATTTGGATGATTGTGGATCGACTCACGAAATCAACACACCTTTTGCCGATTAAGTCTACCGAGACAGTGGAGCAGTGTGCTCAATTGTATATCAAAGAAATAGTCAGGTTGCATGGCACCCCAGTTTCCATCATTTCAGATAGGGGGGCACAATTCACTGCAAATATTTGGAAGAAATTTCAGCAAGGTTTGGGTAATCAGGTTAATCTTAGTGCAGCCTTTCACCCGCAGACTGACGGGCAGGCAGACAAAGCGGACTATTCAGATGCTTGAGGATATGTTGCGCGCTTGTGTTATTGAATTCAAATGTAACTGGGATGATCATTTACCACTCATAGAATTTGCATATAACAATAGTTATCATGCTAGCATTCAAATGGCACCGTTCGAAGCTTTATATGGTAGGAGATGTAGATCTCCCATTGGGTTGTTCGAAATTGGGGAAGCAGATTTGATAGGGCCAGACTTTGTGCATCAGGCTATGGAAAAAGCTAAAATCATTAAGGAGCGGTTGAAGACTACTCAGAGTTGTCAGAAATCCTATTCGGATGTTCTTAGTAGGGATTTGGAGTTCAAAGAAGATGATTGGGTATTCTTGAAAATTTCTCCCATGAAGGGTGTAATGCGATTTGGTTAGAAAGGGAAATTGAGTCCGAGGTATGTTGGACCATACAGAATCATTCAGAGGATCGGTGGAGTGGCGTACAAGCTTGAGCTACTACCTGAGATGTCATTAGTACACCCGGTATTTCATGTGTCTATGTTGAAGAAAGTAGTTGGAGATCCGACACTCATTGTTCCGGTTGAGACTATTGAGGTAAATGAGAAATTGACTTACGAAGAGATTCCGGTTTTTATTATTGATCGGCAAGTCTGAAAATTGAGAAATAAAGAAATTGCCTCGATGAAAGTATTGTGGCGAAACCAACAGGTTGAAGAAGCTACTTGGGAGGCCGAGGAAGAAATGAAGAAAAAGTATCCTTATTTGTTTGAATGACCATGTATTTAAAGTTGTGACCTAGGAAAAATTATAAGACTTACTTTTTATGAATTTTATATCATGTGAACAATTGGCATTAAGGGTGTTCCTTTCTGGATATATATTACTTATGAGACCACATTTGGTGTTGTTTTGTATTATGTTATGTCGTTGGAATACGTATATGTTGTTAGGATGTATTTCTGGGGCTCTCTGGAAAAATCTTTGGAAATTTTGGGATTTAGTAAAATTTGGGGCTGCACGAAAGTGGTACAAAACAAACTGAGTTGCATAAGATGCTAATGATGGATTTTTACCCTCAATCGAGGACGAATGATCCTAACCGGGGGAGAATGTAGCACCCTGGAAAATTTTGAAGTACTTAAGTGTAAATCCCGGTAAAGTTTGCAAAGAAAATAATTTTTCATGGTGCCGGACTAGGCTTACGTGTTTGAGGATTGTAGAAATTATCATGATGGGGGATTGTATAGTAGTTGATCGGGTGTACTAACAATGCCTCATATAGTCATAACATGGAGAAAATAGTACAACCCCCAAGACTAGGTGGCACAAGTAGACGAGCAACTACAGAAACATAATAAGTCTATATACATAACAAAGTTGCTTGAAATGCAAATAGACAGTAAACAGTAAAAGAACAGGGACTCAGGCACTATGAGTCTCTGTGATACAGCCTAAGCTCAGCGGGAGGCTTCGCTAGCTCCAACCTGAGAATCTGCACAAAATGTGTGCAAAAATATAGTATTAGTAAACCATAATCGATACACAGTACGTATCAAGTCTAAACTCAAATAAGTAGTGGCAGGGCAAGATACATCCTAATACTTACAAATACATATATAAATAACAGAATTAGAACTAAAATAGTAGATAACGTCATGAATAATTAGAATCAAGGATATCAACAGTCAAACAGTATTAAGCATGCTTTTCCACTACAAGCAATAATCATAACGCTACTCAGACATTGTATTTAAAGATAGCATGCTCAAACAACAAAGTTGGGGCTCCCAACTAGCATATAAGGATTTCAAGTAACAATTAGCATCTAAATGAATGCATTTAAGTGAGTTAGGAGTATCTATGCATGATCAAACCGGTACAAGATCCATGTACCACGACACATAATCCATGCATCACCAAAACCCGATACAAAATGCATGTATCGATCCAGTACAAAATTCAGGTATTGACCATGCTCATAGGGTCTAAAGTAACATGGGTAATCACCTGACTTCGGAGGGATAGATCAAAATCCAAGTGCAAAGAGGAGCTTATTAATAGCTCACTCATAATCAAATATTCGATCATCATGTCCTATGCGCCATAATCGTAGTTCATCTGCACGCCTAACCTTCTATGCCAAATCCTTAGTCCGAATCAAGTATGAATATATAAAAATGTATGCATGTGTTCGAGGATTATAGATAAAGGATGGACAAAGACCTAATAAAAAATATATGGATATGTGCTCATGGAATGTTTATGTGACTGCGGATGATTAAAACTATTCAACATATCAAGAATAAGTTCCCATGCATTTACAAATAGTTATAAACCTAGGCCAAATCCAAGTGTAAATTGCTTACCTACAATGAAGTGGTGAATTTGTTCTTCAAAATCTCCCACTCTCGAAGTCTAGGGTTCCAAATATGATAAAGTGGGTCAAAGTCTCGAAAGCTCAACTTAAGTATTCTTCCCAGGTAAAAACATCGCGATCGCAGGACCTCCTTCGCAATTGCGACGGCCAAAATCTGCCCAGTTACTACTCCCACTTTGCAAATGCAGACACCCTACCACGAATGCAGTGCACTAACTTGCTAAGCCTATGCGATCATGAGGCATTCACCATGAACGTGAAGCAAACAATATGCCTAACCATAAGATTTTGCGATCGTGACCCCGGCACGAAAACGCAAAGCACTGGACCTCAGTCCTCCGAGATCGCAACCCAACGTACCAGCCTCCACCACTCCGTGATCGCAAGCCACCCTACACGGTCAATAAGAAGCACCTTGCACCAAAAAACCAACAGTCTGAAAATAAGGAGAAATCACACCCGAGCCCCCTAGGATGCCGTGAATCATGCCAAAAAGTCCCAATACCTTATGCAAACATGTCCAAGGGCTTGAAAAACCACAAATAATATCTAAGCCAAGAATCAATGATCAAAATTACTCTCTTAAACTAAAGAACTTCTAAATTGCAACCAAGTGTCCGATTCAAGCCTAGCCAACGTGGATTCCAATAAAGCTTTGCACACAAGTACAAAATGACATAACAAACCTATACCATTATTCCACAATACGAATCGAGCTTCGATATCATCAAAGTCAACCTCCGGTCAAATCCATGAACTCTCTAATCTTACCAATTGCAGCTTTTCGGTAAATAGAGCAAAAACATCCTAGGAACAACCATATCTAATTCCGGACATACGCCTAGGTTCAAAATCACCCTATGAAGCTATTGAAATCACAAAACACCAATCTAAGTTCGTTTACACAAAAGTAAAATCTAGGTATCTTACAACTTAAGCTTCCAAAATGAGACTAAGTGTGTCAGTTCACACTCAACCCTTCCCGAAAGCCAAACCTACTACCCCTGCAAGTCGTAAAACCACAAAAACACATACGAGAAGTGTTAGATAGGGGAACATGGATGAAATACATAAAATGACTGGCCAGTTGTTACATTTCCCCCCTTATAAACAAATGTACATCCTTGAACGAGATTAAAAACATACCTTGGAATGCCAAAAAGATGAGGATATCTGCTCCGCATATCATGCTCGGTCTCCCAAGTCACCTACTTGATCGGATTTCCTATCTATTGAACCTTTACTGATGTAATATCCGTTGACGTCAGCTTCCAAACTTGCCTATCCAAAATGGTTATTGGCACCTCCTTGTAACACATGTGAAATCTAACACATGTGACTGATCATCATGATAATTCTGAATCATGGGAACACGAAACACATGACGAACTCACGATAAGCTGGATGGCAAGGCAAGCCTATAAGCCACCTCACCCACTATCTCCAAAGCCTAAAATGGACCTAGGGCTCCACTTTTCCTTCTTCCCAAACATCACTACACCCTTCATAGGCGAAACTCTGAGAAGAACCCTCTCACCGTAAATGAAAGCCACATGACGACCCTTCATATCAGCATACCACTTCTGCTTGGACTGCGTTGTACAAAGATGATCGCGAATGAACTTCACCTTATCCAAATTATCACAAACCAGATCGGTGCCCACAACCTAGATTTCCAGGCTCAAATAAACACATCAAAGAATGATGTTTCCTTCCATATAAAAGGCCTCATACGGAGCCATCTAGATACTAGACCGGTAGGTGTTGTTGTAGGTGAACTCTACTAACAGCAGAAATTGCTCCCACTGACCCCCAAAATCATCAACGCATGCTCTTAACATATCCTCCAAGATCTAAATGGTCAGGTCGGACTGCCATCCGTCTGAGGATGAAATGTAGTACTCAACTCCACCTGTGTGCTGAACTCATATTGAACAGCCCTCCTTGAGTGAGATGTAAATTGAGTGCCAGCAATCTAACAATCTCTCTATGATATATCTGAGCCAACTGCTCAAAAGCGTAGGAAGTCATGACTGGAATAAAATGTACAGACTTCGTCAGTCTATCCATAATTACCCAAACAACATCAAATCTCCTCAATGTCTGTGGCAACCCTACCACAAAATTTATAGTGATACGCTCTAAC
The DNA here is from genome assembly GCA_000715115.1 of Nicotiana otophora. Taxonomy (NCBI): domain Eukaryota; kingdom Viridiplantae; phylum Streptophyta; class Magnoliopsida; order Solanales; family Solanaceae; genus Nicotiana; species Nicotiana otophora. The sequence goes on from AWOL01S0056594.1 coordinate 52,890, forward strand.
TTCCACTCCGGTATATCTAACCTTTGGAGAAAACCGCCCGGTTTTTGATTCTCATACTTGACCTTCAAATAATTTAGACATCGTGCATCATGTCCAACAATGTCATTCTTCATCCTTCGCCACGAATAATACTGCTTCATATCTTCGTAACATATGGGTGAATAGAATACTGCGAATTGTGAGCCTCCTCAGGAATCAACGCTCTCAAACCATCCACATTAGGAATACAGATCTAACACTAAGGCCTCAATACACCATCATCACAAATAAACCCCCTTGGCACCACCTCGCTTCACCGTGACCTTAAGGAAAAGAAAGTTGGGATCATAATGTAGTTATTCATAATCCGGGTAGTTATTTGGCCATTAAATGCCTTATTTTTCCATCATGATTATTTAATATCCTATTTTTCTCCACTTGTATGACTACGCGGGATATTATTCGTGCTAAAAATTATGTCTAGGACATTTGCTTATTTATTGAGGCATGATAGTGCTATTGTTGCTAAGTTGAGATATTTGTTAGCCGTAGTCATACTTTTCGATAATGATATTATATCCACGTGTTGTATTACCATTTTTGTATATTTCTTAGATGTTATCTCAATTGTTAGCGTCCTTACTTGTGTGACATGGTTTTAGTGGATTTGTAGCAAGTTTGCATAATCAATATGGTATATTGATTTTCATACTGAGAGATGTTGGCATATTGAGATATGAGTGGATTAATGACAGAGCTGGGGTCATTGAGCCGTATTTGTATAAATATTGAGGTGACGCATATGTTAGGCCCCATATTTGGCTGAGTTGTACTACTAGTGAGGTGACATATGCACCAAGCCATTTTTTCTTTGTTATGATGATTCCTGACTTTTTATGCAATCATCGCTTGGGCTAGGATCCGCCCCTCCGGAGTCAAGTGATACCCCATGGTCTTTGGGCCCTCTGAGTGTAGGAACACGTTACGTGCTATGTGAGGGACTTATGTTAGTTACCCGTACAGTGTTGAAAGTGTGATCCTTGATATTCAAGTTGTGATCCTTTAAGTGTAGGCCCTCTGAGTGTAGGAACATGTTATGCATACTTGATATCCAAGTTGTGAGCCTTTGTTTATTTGGCATGTATATCTAACATGCAGGAATAAAGTTGTATTATTCCTCATTCTAATTGGCATTCGATGCCTCTACTTGATGTTTAGAGCTTGAAATGACCATTATATCTTGATAAATACCTGTCTAAGAAAATTCTGTGAAAGTTGATGCCTTGACCATTATATCTGAAAAGCATGTCTAGTTTTTCTCCTGTTGTGTTAAGATGAGCCTGTATTATTTGGTCTGCTTTTCTTTTTATGTTGAAATTATGCTATTATTGTCGTTATTGGTTGTGGAATGTGAGCATCGGACCTTGCACTAATCGTCACTGCTTTCAGCCCGAGGTTAAGCTTGCTACTTATTGAGTACATGGGGTCGATTGTATTCATACTATACTCTGCACTTTCTGTGTAGATCTAGGTGTTGTTGGTAGCGGTGGTTGCCATTGAGCTGTATCTAGATTTCCTTAGAGATCTCGAGGTAGCATTTCTGTGTCGTTCGCAGGCCTTGAAGTCCCTTATTTTATCTTATGTTCGTACTTTTCAGTCTTCCAGACAGTATTGTATTTTGTTCAAACATAGTATTTAGTATTATATAGAGCTCATGCACTCGGTGACACCAGATTATGGGGTTGATTCATTTGTATTGATATTTTAACTTCAGTTATTCTATTTTTAGACTATTTCTTATACTTATTGAAGTATATTTTTGCGTAGGTGTTATTGGCTTGCCTAGCAAGTGGTGTTAGGCGCCATCAAGGCTCCGGTGGGAGTTTGGGTCATCATAACACTCTTCCTCACAAAATTAACCTTCGTGTAATCCACTCTTCCTCATCAAGCATATATAAAACAATACTAAACAAGGTACGAAGCATAAATAACATCAAGAAGAATGATTAAGCAAAATAAACCACATGAGAGATAATTATAACCTTTGCACCAATAAGCAAACCAACATCTGAAGAACCAAAATGTCAAAATGTCTCAACGAAACTTTAACAAAATTATTAACATATACGTAAATAATTAAGTAGTTTCACAAACTATTAAAGAATAAGAGAATAATATATACGAAGCAGACAAGACATGAATAAGGCTAACTCGGCCCCCATGCTTTAACCCTAGAAAATGCATGTGCGCTCATCACCGTACATGTATTCCACCCCTGATACATATAGAACATAGCAAATAGACCAAATTATAAACCAATTCCTCTTTACGAAACAAGTCCACACTCCAATACCCTTTTCTCTTTAGAACAAGCCTCCAAATAACTCATATTAAGGAAAATAATGCTCCAGTAAGTTAAAATGAGATTTAGAAACTATCCTAGTATCAAAAGGGTTCAATCTTTTCCTTATTTAAAAAAGTAAATAAAAAGTAAACATAGACCCACATGGTCGAAATCCGAATTCAAGACCAAATCCCGATTAACTTTCCCGACTCAAAATATGTGATTAGTTTCGAGATCCGACCTCAAATTTAGGTCTAAATCTCTAAAATTAACTCTCTTAAGTTACTAATTCTAATCTTTAAAATCTTAGATTTTAAGGATGAAATCTATGAAAAATCATAGAAATAAATAAACACTAAGTTAAAATTACTAAACTTATAAGTTAGAATGAAAAACACTTCAAACGTTTCCTCTACTCAAAGTCTAGACTTCAAAGATAAAAGAAAATGAGCTAAACTCAAAGTCCCTTAACCTTACCAGCCCTCAAATGTCGTAGGTGCGGACGGAGTACCGCATATGCGACAAGCATATGTGCGACCCCATCCATCTGTAGGTTCAGTCCTACATGGTTGATAATGTCACAAAAGTGACACTCAACTCACAGATGCAGACCTTGCAGGTGCAACACCTGTTGACTCCATCCTACATCGCAATCTCCGCTGGGCCACACATATACGCGACCATCGTAGATGCGACAAAGCACTCGCAGGTGTGACGCCTGATTGATGTCCCTTATTCTCATAGATGTGAAGCAACCCTCGCAGGGGAGACTTCGCATCTATGCACCTGATCATCGCAAGTGTGATAGCTACATCATCAGTAATAGCAAAACTCATAGAAAATGCAAAAAACTCACACGAGCCCCCGGGCCCCAGTCAAAATCCTAACAAGTGTACACAAACTCGCTTGAGAGCTCTAAACATAAAAAATAACATCGAAATCACAAATCAACAATCAAACAAAAATTTCCAACTTGATAAACTCAAATTTATCAACTTTCAACTATAAGCGCTGAAAAGGCCTCGATCACCCGGGACCCAAACCAAACATATGTTCAAGTCCAAAATCATATACTGATCCAAGGTTGTTTACCAAGAATGTCGACCATGGTCAACTCAAACATAATGAAACTCTAGAATTAGATTTCTATTCCAAAACACATCTAAACTTTCCCGAAATTAAAATAAAACCATGCACGCAAGTCACAAAACATCAAATGAAGCTATTCAATATCTCAAATCATGAAACAAAAAGCTAGAACCCAAAAGAGACTATCAGGTTATTACATTCTCCCCCTCTAAAAGAAACGTTCGTACTCGAACGGACGTAGAAATGTACCGAAGCTGGCAAAGCGATGCACCTATCTACTCCTTAGTCGGCTGCCCTTTCTAAAGCACTTTCATGAAGGAATTTCCTTAGATATAAACTTTCGAACCTGCTGATCTATAATAGTATCGGCTTTTCTATATATGTGAAATTCTCTTCAAGTTGCATTGTGCTGAAGTCCAAAACATTCCACTTGTCTTCATGATATTCCGTAGCACAAAAATATGAAATACTAGATAAACTCCCAAAAGACTAGGAGGCAAAGCAAGCATATAAGCCACCTCCCCAGCTCTCTCTAACACATCAAATGGGCCAACGAACCTCGGGCTCAACTTGTTCGTATTCCAAAATCTCATTACACCCTTCATAGGTGAAACTTTCAAAAGTACCTTCTCGCCCTCCATAAAAGACACATCACAGACCTTTTTGTCCGCATAACTTTTCTACCTACTTAGCATTGTTCGAAGGCGATCCTGAATCAACTTCACATTCTCCAAAGTATCACATACCAAAACTGTACCCAACATACTACTCTCACCAAGAACAAACCAAATAACAAGAGAACCACATTGCTTACCAAATAAAGCATCAAATCTAAATGCTGGATTGATAGCTATTGTTGTAAGAAAACTCTACTACTGGTAGAAACTGATCCCAATGGCCTTCACAATCAATAACACATGCTCTCAACATATCCTCAATGATCTTAACAGTCTCCTCAGACTGACCATCTTTCTGGGGGTGAAATGTAGTCCTAAGCTCCACTTATGTGCCTAACTCTCACTGCACAGCTCTCCAAAAGTGCGATGTTAACTGAGTACCACAGTCCAAAATGATTAAAATGGGCACGTTTAGAAACAACCAATCTCTAGAATATAGATCTAAGCCAATTTATCTGATGCGTTAGAAGTCATCAACGGAATGAAATGCCTAGACTTGGTCAACCTATCAACAAAGACCCAAATAGCATCAAACTTCTTCAAAGTCTATGGTATCCTACCATAAAGTCCATAGTAATGCTCTTCCATTTCCACTTTGGTATAACCAATCTCTGAGTTAAACCACCCGGTTTCAGATATTCGTACTTCATCTACTTTCCAATAATGTCCTTCTTCATCTTCCACCACCAGTATTGCTGCTTCACATCACGATAAATCTTGGTATCTCATAGATGATTAGAATACCTCGAGCTATGAGCTCAAGAATCAACTCTCTCAAACCATTAACATTAGGAACACAAATCCTGCCTTGTAGTTGGATAATAAGATAATCTCCAATGAACATCTTCCTGGCGCCACCTCGCTGAACCAAGTCCTTAAGCACCAACAAATGTGGATCACCAAACTGGAGATATTTGATGCGCTCCAACAAATATGACTGGGCTATAACACAAGCGAGAACTCTACTCAGCTTTGAGATATCCAATCTCACAAATCTATTGGCCAAGGCCCGAACAACCATAACTAATGGCCTCTTCTCAGCCGGAATAAATGCCAAACTACCCAAAGTCTCCGCCTTTCTACTCAAGGCATTATCTACTATATTTTCCTTACCCGGATGATACAAAATAGTGATATCATAATATTTCAACAACTCTAGTCACTCTGCTCCCTCAAATTCAAATCCTTTTACTTGAACAAGTGCTAATGAGTGCAGTGATCAGTATAAACCTCAGATGGCACACTGTACAAGTAGTGCCTCCAAATCTTAAGCGCATGTGCAATAGCTGCAAACACTAAATCATGAACTGGATAACTCTTCTCATGAGTCTTCAATGACCGAGACACGTAAGCAATCACACTGCCATCTTGCATCAACACCGTACCTAGGCCAATGCGTGAAGCATCACAATTCATGGTATAAGGCCATAAATTTATGGGCAATACCAACACCGAAGTAGTGGTCAAAGTAGTATTGATCTTCTGAAAGCTTCACATTCACCACACAATCTAAAAGAAACATCTTTGTAACTCAAATTAGTCAAGGGAGCTGCAATAGGTGAAAATCCCTCAACAAAGCGATGATGGTAGCATGCCAAACCTAAGAAACTCTGAATCTCCATAGCTGAAGTAGGTCTAGGAAAACTCTGAACCACCTCAATCTTCTTAGGATCAACCTTTATACCATCACGAGACACCACATGACCCAAGAATGCAACTGAATCCAACAAGAACTCACACTTTGAAAACATGGTATGAAGCTGACAATCCTTCAAAGTCACAAGTACTGCTCTCAAGTGTTTCTCATTCTCATACCTACTATGAGAGTAAACCAAAAATATCATCAATGAACCAATCACAAAGGAATATAGATACAGCTTTAACACCCAATTAATCAAATCCACAACAATATATGGAGCATTACTCATCCCAAATGACATAACCAATAACTCATAATGAGAATAATGGGTCCTAAATGATGTTTTAGAAAAATCCGAAGCCCTAATCTTCACCTAATGATACCCCGATCTCAAATAAATCTTGGAGAGTACCTTGGCACCTTAAAGCTGATCAAACAAATCATCAATATGAGAGAATGTATACTTGTTCTTGATAGTAACTTCACTTGTGCGCCCCAAGGAGAAACACATGGTCTAATAAATCCCTTATCAAGTAAATCCTACAACTACTTCTTAACTCTTTCAACTCCATCAGAGGCTTGCGATATGGAGGAATAGAAATGGGCTAAGTGTCCAGAACCAAGTCAATGCAGAAATTAATATGCCTACCAGTTGGCATGACCGATAACCCCACCAAACAAACCTCCGAAAATTTCTCACAACCGATACTGAGTCCATTGAAGGAAAATTTGCACTATAGTCCTGAATGTAAGCCAAATATGCTAAACACCCTTTCTCAACCATATGTTGTGCCTTCATAATTTAATCTCTCGACTCATAACATGACCAAGGGCCCCTCTCCACTCTAGCCCAAGCAACCCTGGCAAAACTAAAGTCACATTCTTGGCATGACAATCCAAGATAACATGATATGGAGAAAGTTAATACATAGCAATAATAACTTCAATAACAAGAGATCTACCATGGTATAAAAACTATCAACCATGGTCTCAAAATCATTAGAGGTAAAAACACAAGAATGGTACACCTGATCAACTACTATAATATTCCAACCGGTGTAGACACAAAAACAAAAATATCAAGAAAATCATGAGGCAAACTCAAGTGCAGTGCAAAATATGAAGACATATGCGAATAAGTAGAAACCGAATCAAGCAAAACCAAAACTTCTCTATGACTGACTAAAAGAATACATTTGATAACTACAACGGACAACTTCGCCTCAAGCCTACCTGGAAATGCATAAAAATGGGGATGAGCCCCACTAGCCTACCCTCCTCCTCTAGGATAACCTTTTCTTGGATGAACTCTACCTCTCGCTTATTAAACCCCACCCTAGATGGTAGGGCAAGTGGTCCTGGGATCATATTATGAGTACCCTATTGTGGCACGCCACTCTAAAACAAGGGACAATGCCTCACGACGTGCCTCAAATCCCACACTCAAAGCAACCCCTATGCTGATGTGGCTGCTAAACCTGAAGTTGTCCTTGACAACCCAAATGACCACTATAGAAACTCCGTATCAGGGATGCATTGTTACGAGCCTAAGCTAAAGATGCACGGTATGAGGACTGCCCAAGGAAAGAAACATAAGCACCATAGCTGACTGAAGTACCATGAGAAACATGAAGTGTTGGCTGAACTAGCATGATAGGATGAACTCTACCAAACTGACACTTGCCTCCAAATGAGGCACCATTGAACGACCAGCATGACGAGGCCCACTGTCGCTCAACGCCTCTCTTCATTGGCCGTGAATGCATTAAATCATCCTCGTAATCTCCACTACCTGAGTAAATGAAATCTCATTCCCAGCCTGTTTAGCTATCTAATGTCTGATACCATAGGTAAGCCCCTCGATGAACCTCCGCACCTTCTCCCTCTCAGTAGTGATTAGGATATTTGCATGATGAGACAAATCAATAAACCTTGTCTCATACAAGGTGACTATCATGCCGCCCTACTATATATGATCGAATAGGCATAGCTCATCCCTCTGAGTTACTGAAATAAATGTCTCCAAAAAAAGATATTAAAACTAAGCTCAAGTAATAAGAGGTGACCTTGCTGATCTTCTTTGTAGCCGAACCCTGCATCTAAAAAATAGTGAAGTCCACTCCATTAGACTCAACTAGTCCAAATCTCGCAAGATCTCATTGCACCAGTCCAAGAACTCCCCAGCATCCTTTGAAGGTACACTGAAATTAGGAAGGTACAACTTTTGAAACATAACCATGCTCCTCAGCACATTAGTAGACATAGCAGGCCTAACCATAGGGCACGCTATAACAATCGGCTAAACCAACCTAGCTGGTAATACCACTAGGGTCTGATGTCCCTAGACCATTTGCTCTGAAGTGTATGTGGTGGGGATCTGAGCCCCTCCCTGGCCTGAGAAGTGACCGGCTCCATAGATGAGTACACCTACCTGGACCATGCTCTCCTCAAAACCAATTTTATGGACCCAGGCATTTTATAGCGCTTGGGGTATCAAAAACCCCATGTGGAACCTGAGCTAGCCTTACCAGCTCATCCTAGACTAGGATGTGCTCATTATCAGGAGCTATTTGTGGCTCAAGTGATGTCGCTCTGGGATTTAGCTCTTCCTCTACCCCGACCCGTACCCCTAGCAATGGCTACAACCTCAGGCTTATGTTCTGGATCCGCTATGGTCAAAGTACATGTCATCACTATCTGTAAGATAATAATGTAATGTTTTAAAATTTGGGATAGAACAAAGTTGAACACTAGAGAAACAAAGAAGGTGAAGTTTTATAATTGTCCTGTAACCTCATGAAGATAAGTATAAACGTCTCCATACTGATCCGTAAGACTCTACTCGACATGCTCATGACTCGTGAGACCTATGCGACCTAGGGCTATGATACCAACTTGTCACGACCAAAACTCTCAACTAAGGAATCGTGATGGCGTCTAATTCCATGCTAGTGCAATCTAACACATAACGGTAAATAAAGAAGCAAAACTAAATATTTAACAGCATAATATCAAAAATAAAGAGTGGAAGCTCTAAAATTACATAAGAAGTCTAAAAGAATACAACTGCCTAAATAACTCCCCAAAACAGGTGTTACTGAGTGCATGAGCTCTGTGGAATACTAAATACAAACTCTTAAAGGAATACAATACTGCCTAATATAAATAAATCGTAAAAGAGCTAATGAATGTTTCTCCAGATCCTGCGAACGAATATGCAACACTACCTCGAGTCTTCTCAAATGTCCAAGCTAAGCACAACTCGGGACTATGTTGGGGCAAGTGTCTGGATCTGCACAAGAAGTGTAGAAGAGTAGTATGAGAACAACCGACCCCATGTGCTTAGTAAGAGTCGAGCCTAACCCCGCTAAGATAGTGACGAGGCTAACACAAGACACCTACATTACAAACATGTGTAGTTAATAAGCAAGACATATAAAACGATAGATAACGATAATAAATATGAGAAACAGTAAAATGATTAACTAAAATAAATGACGATCATGTTTCTCAAATAGAAACCATTCTCGACAACTCAAATCAAAGGGAAAAAACGATATCCGTGAAAACAACATACTCAAATCTTCAAATCAGCATAATAAGAGAAATGAATAGAAGCATATCAATAGCACAGCAACACCCTTCATACAATAACGTCTCATCCTCACTAGCACGGAAATGCCCTTTATATATATATACACACACACACACACACACACACACACACACATATATATATATATATATATATCTTTATCTTCCTCACCAACCGTGGAAACACCCTTCGGGCAATAATAATAAGGTAAAGAATCACGGAAACACCCTTCATGCATAAATCACTCTTCCTCACAACCACAGAATCACTTTTTGTGCAATCCACTCTTCCTCTTCAAGCATATATAAAACAATGTCAAGTAAGGTAGGAAGTATATATGACATCAAGAAGAGTGATTAAGCATAATACACCATGTGAAAGATAATCATAAACACATATAGAAACTATCAGAGACATATACACTCATCACCATACATATATCCCCCCCCTTCCCGAACCACATATAGTACATAGCAAATAGAACCAATTACAAACTAATTCCCTAAAATCAAGATTAACGAAGATACTTACCTTATTCGAGAATACGTCAACTCTCCAATACCGCTTTCCCATTAGAACAAGCCTCCAAACAACTCAAACCTAGTGAACTAATGCTTAAGTAAGTCAAAACAAGATTTAGAAACTATCAGAGTATCAAAAAGGTTCAATCTTAACCTTATATAAAAAAGTCAATAAAAAGTCAACCCAGGCCCACATGGTCGAAATCTAAATCTCCATAACTCATTCCTTTCTGAATCCAAATATGTGATTAGTTTCGAGATCCGGCCTTACGTTACTACCCAAAACCTTATTTTCTACTATTTTAAATCTTAGATTTAAGGGTTAGAATCTATGAAAAAACATGGAAATAAGTCAACATTAAGTTAAAATTGATAACCTTAGAAGTTATGATGAATCACTCTTAAAGAGTTGCCTTCACTCGAAGTCTAGATCTCAATAATGAAAGATAATGAGCTAATCTTGAAGTCCCTTACCCTTACCAACACTCAGATGACGCAGGTGCAAAAGGAGTACCACAGGTGTAACCCCATCCATACGCAATTGCGGTCTTGCATGGCTATAAATGTTGCAAATGCGACACTCAGCTCGTAGATGCAGACCTAACAAGTGCGACACCTATAAACTCTAGTATACCGTGCATCTACACTTGGACACTCGCATGTGAGACGCTTGATTGACCTCCCCCAATCTCGTATATGGTATGCAACCCATGCAGGGGCAACTTCGCACCTGACTATCACAGGTGATATATATGCATTATCAGTAATAACAAAACTCATAGAAAATGCCCGAAACTAATCTGAAACTTACCTAACCCCCTTGCCCTCCTTCGACCCTAGTTCAAACATCCTATCAATTATATAAACCTCACACAAACTCGGTTGAAAGTTTCAAACATTAAAAATAACATCAAAATCAAGAATTAGCTATCAAACCAAAAATTCAAAGTTAATAAGTTCAAAAATTTCATCTTTGAACTATAAGCGTCGAACGGCCTTGGGTCACCAAGACACAAACCAAACATACGTTAAAGTCCAAAATCAGCATACGAACTTATTAGAATTGTCAAAACACAGATCCAAGGTTATTTACCAAGAATATTGACCATGGTCAACTCCAACAACATGAAAACTCTAGAATTAAACTATGCACACAAGTTATAAACCATTAAATGATGCCTCTCAATGTCTCAAATCATTAAACAGAAATCTATAACTCAAAATGACCTATCATGTTATTACATGGTATTAGACTTTAGATGGCTAGAGGCCCCGAGATTGAGATGTCGTTCTCTTTGGCTAGTGGAGATCGCTAGGAGGATCGAGAGCATTCGTTGATAGGGGAGAGGCGATGAGTGATAAGAAGACTTGTCATTATGCTGATTTCAGGGGTGCATCATTTGGAGGCAGGGGTCATTTAGGTAGAGGCCAAGCTGTTAGGCCAATCCAGTCAGCAGTTTTAGGTTTTTGGTGCTACTCCGTACGATCATTAAACTTATGGTCCTCGTTCTGAGCAGTCATCATTCAGCAGGTCCCTAGTTCCCATCAACGTAGCATTGATATGGAGTTTCTATAGTGGTGATTCGTGTCGTCAAGGATAGTTCCTAGCTCACCAGCGACTCTAGTTGAAGGGTTTCTTCGACTGCGGAGATACAAGGCATGAGCGTTGCGTGAGAATTTGGGGTGGTACATCCTAGGAGGGTAATCAGGCCATTATTGCATCACCAGTTGCAACACCACCCACCCACCCAGCTAGCGGTATGGGTCATCTAGCTAGGGGTGGAGGCTAGCAAGTTAGGGGTCATTCTAGAGGAGGAGGACTGACCAGTAGAGGTCAGGCTCGTTGTTATACATTTCTTGGTAGGTCTAAGGAAGAGTTTTTTGATGCAATCATCACAGGTATTATCACCGTCTATCATATAAATGCTTGGGTGTTATCTGATCTGGGTACTTCTTGTTCATATATGTTTTCGTATTTTGCATCACACTTGGGGTGTGCCTTGTGATTCTCTTGATATTACGGTTTCTATGTCTACACCTCGTGGGAATTCTATAGTAGTTGATCGGGTGTACCGGTCTTGTCTTCTTACTATTAATGGCTTTGATACTATAGTTGATCGCTTGTTGTTTGATATGGTGGATTTTGAGGCCATTCTTGGTATAGATTGGTTGTCCCCGTATCATGCTATCTTGGATAGTCACGCCAAGACTGTGACTTTAGCTATGCTAGGATTTCCTAGACTAGAGTGTATATGGACCCTTAATCATCCTACGAGTAGGGCTGTTTCATTTTTGAAAGCTCAATGCATGGTTGATAAGGGGTTTTTAGCATAGCTTGCTTACATTCAAGATTCTAGTACAATGGTTCTTTCTATAGATTCAGTACCTGTTGTGAGGGAGTTTCTGGAGGTATTTTCGACGGATTTACCTGGCACACCACCAGATAGGGACATTACTTTTAGCATTGACTTGGTTCCTAGCGCTCATCCAATTTCTATTCCTCCATACCGCATGGCTCTGGATGAGTTGAAGGAGTTGAAGGAGCAACTGCAAGATCTACTTGATAAGGGATTTATTAGATCGAGTGTTTCTCCTTGGGGTGCATTTGTGCTCGTCACCTCGCATATGTATCCCTCCCAGCATATATCAAACACTATAGCCTACAGCGTAATACATTAAAGCCAAGCATAGGCAATATACTAACCTCAAATGCACGAGAATCAATACTCCAAAAATCACTTGCCTCCTAAATCGACCTTTGAACGGGTCAAATCTAGCAAAAAATAACTCATTAACGTCAAATAAGGTTATAGGAATCAATTCCTAACAACAAAGCTTTGATCTTTGTTTAGTGCCAAAAAAGTCAACAAAAGTCAACCTCAGGCCCACATGGTCAAATCCCAAGTCAAAGGTTAGATAATGATTACCCATAACCCCACAAGTCTAAATACGTGACTAGATTCCATAACCATATCAAAATCATAGATCAAGTCCTCAATTTGTATTTTCTTAAGTTGTAGGAACCCCCCCCCCCCCACCCCCCCCCAACCCCCAAATTTCCCTCAACATTCAATGTTTTTGGGTGTCAATAATCTATATAGATTCTTGTAAATAATACCGAAAATATGTAAAAATGACTTGCCCCAACGCCTTGTGTGAAAATCTCCAAGACAAAATTGCCTATCCTAAGTCTAGAGTTCAAAATATGAGATAATGAGCCAAAATCCCATAATGGCTCTCTAAACCTTGTTGTAGGTATCGCATTTGCAAACCCTCACAAATGCGACAAAAGGGCTCGCAAATGCGAACTAGGCCCCTGAGTAGCAAATGTTGCAAATGCGACCAAGAACCTCACAAAAGCAACCAATCATTGCAAATGTGAAGCACCATTGATAATGTGATGTCTGCAACACCAACAACATTCCCAACTTCCAAAATCAATCTGAAACTATTACGAAACTCACCCGAGCCCCTCGGGCCCCACTCAATAAATCCACCCAATTATATAAACCCCATAATAACTCGCTTGTAAGCTCAAATTGTCAAAATAATATCCATAAAAAAGAATCAAGCATTAAACCTCATGTTGCATGCCTTCAAGTTCAATAACTTCAAAAATTCACAACCAAGCATCTAATTCATACCTAACCAACTCTTAATGCAACCAAACATCGCACACAAAAATGACAAAACGAACCTATTCCATATTTCGCAACAAACGTCTGAACCCACTGCAAGCAAAGTCAACTCCCGGCTAAACTTGTGAACTTTCTAACCCTTCAAATTGCCAACTTTCGGCAAATAGATCTGAAACACCCTAGGAACCTCCAAGTCTAAATCAAAATATATGCCCAAGTCTAAATTTACCATACGAACTAATTGGAACCATCAAATCACCAATCCGAGGCCATTTTTACAAAAGCCAAATCTTGGTCAACTCTTACAAATAAAGCTTCCAACAATGGAACTAAGTGTTCCAGTTCACTCCAAAACCTTCCCGGAACCAAACCATCCTCTCAAGTCATAAAATAGCAATCAAGCATATGCGAAGCATCAAATAGGGAAATGGGTCTGAAATACACCATACGATTGGCCGAGTCATTACCTTTTCCCCCTCATAAATAAATATTCATCCTCGAACGAGCTTAGAATCATACCCGGGATATCAAAAAGGTGAGTATATCTACTCTGCATATCATGATCGGTCTCCTAAGTAGCCTCAATGGTTGGTTGACCTCTCCACTGAACCTTCACTGATGCAATATCTTTAGATCTAAACTTCCGGACCTACCTATCAAAAATGTCCACTAGCTCTTCTTTATAAGGCAGATTCTCGTCCAACTGTGCTAAACTAAAATCCAACACATGTTGCTGATCCTCGTAATACTTCTAAAGCATGGAAACATGAAACATAGGGTGAACTCCCTACATTCTGGGTGGCAAAGCAAGTCTATAGGCCACCATACCCACTCTCTCTAACACCTCAAATGGACCAATAGACCGAGGGCTCAACTTGCCTTTCTTCCCAAGTCTCATCACGCCTTTCATAGGTGATGCTCGAAAACGAACCTTCTCAGCTATGAAAGCCACATCATGAACCTCCTTATCAATATTACTCTTTTGCCTGGATTGCATTGTACGAAGTCGCTCCAGAATAAATTTTACCATTTCCAAAGCATCACGAACCACATCTGTGCCCAACAATCTAGCCTAACCAGGATTAAACCAACCAACCAAAGAATGACATTGCCTCCCATATAAGGCCTCATATGGATCTATTTCCAAATCATCACGAACCAAATCTGTGCCCAACGCTAGACTGGTAGTTGTTGTTATATGAAAACTCGTCTAATGGAAGAAACCAATCCTACTAGTAACTGAAATCTACATGGCCTCAACATATCCTACAAAATCTTAATGGTCCACTCAGACTGTCCATCCCTCTAAGGGTAAAATGTGGTACTCAACTCAACCTGTGTTCCTGTAACTCCCCGACTTCAGGGAGCGAAACCGACGCTCAACCGAGATAACCCGACCGAGCAAGCCTACTGGATTTCCTTCTACCCAACTCATCCATAAATAAAGAGAACATAAAATTCATTGATTAATACCGTGAGGGTTCTTGAACAACACTAGTTCCATCACCTTTCGATACTTCATTTGTAAGTCTCCAAAATAATACATTTCACAACCATAGTTTTACAGTGGAAGTATGAGATACGATTACAACATCATTAGTTTAACTTTCCCACATTATGTTTATGGAGCATCTAATAGATATAAAAGAGTACAATGATGGTGCCGGCAATAAGGCTCAGGCAATACCTCAAAACATAATACATACGGAATAAAAGATGCACAATCCCGGAAAGAAATGGGGCTCACCAAGTCAGATAAGAGAAGAGCGTACCGCTATCACTGGTCAATGCCTTCCGCTGTGGAACCACCTGTATTCATTAGAGATGCAGTGCCCCCGACAAAAGGGACGTTCGTACATGTCGAATAGTACTAGGCTGAAAACCAAACATCTATTCAAGGACATGGATATACCACATGAATTATGTCAAGAATAAAAAGGCTTAACTAGCCGTTAATGCCACAACAAATTTATTAAGAGCTTTCAATAACATTTATAAATTTCAAGTGGGGGATCCTCTACAACTTTCTTTACACAGAGCGGCCCTGCCACCTCACCCCAGTGTATGTGGGTGGAGGTGCAATCACTATACTAGGAACTTTACACAAAGCGGCCCCGCCGCCTCACCCCAATGTATACGGGTAGAGGTGTACTCATAATACCACAACACTACACAAAGCGGCCTCACCACTTCACCCAATATATGTGGGTGGAGGTGTACTCACAATACCACAACGCTACACAAAGCGGCCCCGCTGCCTCACCCCAATATACGTGGGTGGAGGTGTATTCACAATACCACAATATAGGGTCCCAAAACTATAATAATTTGTACAAAAGAGTTCCCTTTCAAATCAACCATTAGGCACCTTTGGCCTTAGCAGTGTAAGTTCATAAGGTTTCATCATATAAGAAGTAAGTACTTAATCATATTGATTTCATACCATACCTTCATCCCACAAAGGGTATAACATAATTAAGTCACAAAAGAAATTCTTTAACACATGAGGGTTCTGACACGTTATGAAAATTGAGAATAAATTTACTAGCTTGAACATCCCACATCAATAGCATTTCAAGTTCGACAACACATGATAGAATATTACAAGGGTTCAGGAATTCTGATACTAGAAGATGAGTTTAGCCTTCATAACTCACTTGAGTTTCCTAAAACTCTAAAATATTTCAGAAATCTTAGCAACTTCGATCTATTTCAGAAATATAACAAATTAAACAAAAACAATTAGGAGGATGAGCATGGTTCTAGCTCATTTGAGTATTTTATCAAACACTAGGTGTGCACTAAGGTTTCAAGGTCCTCCTATGGTGGATTACATCATCCCACAACCCATTATCTACCATTGTTAGCTCAACAATCTTCCTACACCCCTTGAAAACACATGTATGCAGAATGAACAACTTCCACACCCAAGAATTTCCTTACTAATTACCTATTGTTAGTTGAATTTCGAAATTGTGAGTTAGTGCGTAGAATCTTACCTTTATGATGAAGACCTAGTGAGTTTCCCTTGTTAATCTTCCATGATTTGAGCAAGAATTGAAGAAAGAATTGTTGAGGAACCCTATCCCACTCCAAAGCACTCTCTCACTCTCAAAATGCCAGGTTTTTACTTAAGAAATGGTCCGTAGCATTTATATAATGGAATAGGGTCGGGTTATAAAAACAAGAAAAATGAAGCTCCGGAACCCAATCTGCGGTTGCATATGTGACCGCATAATGCTTCTACGGTCTGCAAAAGGGGCCGCGAAATGTCCCTCGGAACTGGGCAGCCCTGCCTGGGTATGCGGCCGTTCTACGGTCCGCATATCAATTCTACTGTCACAAAGTGGACCTCAGAGTCTCCTCCCAGAATTCCTCATGTCGATCATGCGATGCAATCTCTGGCCTGCAAATTAATTTAGCGGCCGCATAATGGACCGCACAATGGCCCACAAATTTTGCTCAAATTACTTCTTCACTTTGTGGCCATTTTGCGGCCCGCAGAGTGATTATGCGGCCGCATAGTGGGCCGCAGAAACATCTTTTTCTGCCAACATTTTCCTTAAACTCCCCAGCGCACTGTTCGACCCAAAAAGTCTATATGGAACCTCGGGTTTTAGGTGAAATTTCTACCATCACCAAACATATTAGCCTACCTCGCCACCATGGAACCTCGTGTCTTAGGTGAAATTTTACGAGGCCTTACATCCTCCCCCACTTAAGATCATTCATCCTCGAATGAGGGTCAAAATACGTCATTAGTACTTAACATGACCTAGCTGTTAATTCACACACTAGCAGTCCCAATTATTGACTAACTCCCAAAATTTCCAAATATTTCGGCAGAGTTGCCCTTGTAACTGGGCCTATCCACTTGCCATAGAATCCCAGAAACCAATCCTAACAGCATGTACATAATCCAACGATGCAACATAATATGAAACAACACTAACTTTGGCCTCATAAGCAATATATTACTAGAAAGGAAATATCCTGGGCATAAACTGTACAAGTGATACATAGTTCATAGGAAGTAATTTCATAGAAACTATTACATAGCTATTCAAACAAATGAGGGTACTTCCTTTTCATTTATCCCTCGGCCTTCCAGGTGGCCTATTCAACCTGTTAGTTTCGCCATAACACTTTAACGGACGCAATTTCTTTATTTCTTAATTTTTGGACTTGCTCATCAATATAAGAAACTGGAATCTCTTCGTAAGTTAATTCATCATTAACCTCAATAGTCTTAACCGGAACAATGACTGTTGGATTTCCAACTACTTTCTTCAACATAGACATATGAAATATCGGGTGCACTAGTGACCTTTTAGGTGGTAGATCAAGCTTGTACGCCACCTCACGGATCCTCTGAATGATTATGTATGGTCCGACATACCTCGGACCCAATTTCTCTTTCTTACCAAATCGCATTACACCTTTCATGGGGGAAACCTCAATAATACCTAATCATCTTCTTTGAACTCCAAATTCCTTCAACGAACATCCGAATAGGACTTCTAACGACTCTGAACAGTCTTCAACCGCTTCTTAATAATCTTACTTTTTTTCCATAGCCGGATACACGAGGCCACGCCCTATCAACTCTGCTTCCCCAATCTCGAACAACCCAATGGGAGATCTACATCTCCTACCATATAAAGCCTCTAACGGTGCCATCTGAATACTAGCATGATAACTACTATTGTAGGAAAATTCTATGATTGGAAAATAATCATCCCAGCTACCTTTGACGTCAAGAACACAAGCGTGCAACATATCCTCAAGCGTCTGAATCGTCCGCTCTGCCTCCCCGTCTGTCTGTGGATGGTAAGATGTACTAATATTCACCTGAGCACCCAAACCTTGCTGAAAGTCCTTCCAAACATTAGCCGTGAACTGTGCCCCTCGATATGAGATAATAAAAACTGGAGTGCCATGCAACCTGACTATTTCTTTGATATATAACTGAGCATACCATTCCGCTGTGTCGGTAGCCTTAATCGGCAAGAAGTGTGCTGATTTTGTGAGTCGATCCACAATCACCCAAATCGAGTCAAACATACGAGGAGTGCAAGGTAGTCCTACCACAAAGACCATATTAATCATTTCCCACATCCACATTGGGATTTCTATGTTTTGCGCCGACCCACCGGGCCTTTGGTGTTCGGCCTTCACTTTCTGACAATTTGGACATCTTACCGCAAAGTCCGCTATGTTCATCTTCATATCGTTCCACTAATAGATTTCCCTAAGATCATGATACATCTTTGTAGAGCCCGGGTGCACAAAATACCTAGAAGTGTGAGTCTCGGTCATGATTCTTTCCCGAAGGCCATCCACATTTGGAACACATAACCGTCATTGGTACCTTAGGGTAACATCATCCACGCCAAGAGAAAAGGCCATGGTCTTACGTTTATGAATCCTCTCCTTCAGTTGTACCAACAATGGATCGTTGAATTGCTGATCCTGACTTCAACCACAAGCGCCGATTCAGCCCTATTTTGCACAATCACCCCATCCTTCACTAGAGTTCGCAAGACGAACTCCCAAACTAGCCAATCGATGAACCTCCTTGGAAAACATCCTTTGATATGCCTCCAAGTGAGCCAAACTGCCCATAGACTTCGGCTAAGAGCATCCGCTACAACATTAGCCTTCCCCGGATGATATAGGATGTTGATGTCATAATCCTTGAGTAACTCGAGCCATCTTCTCTGCCTCAGATTCAATTCCTTCTGTTTTAAAATATATTGAAGGCTCTTATGGCCCGTGAATATATCCACATGGACCCCATGCAAATAATGACGCCAAACCTTTAATACAAATACCACTGCCGCAAGCTCTATGTCATGTGTTGGATAGTTCTTTTCATGATTCTTGAGTTGCCTACAAGCATACTCTATAACCTTGCGATGTTGCATTAATACACACCCAAGTCCGATCCTTGAAGCATCACAATATACCACAAATCCATTCGTACCCTATGGTAGAGTCAACACCGGTGTCGTAGTCAATCTTGATTTCAATTCCTAGAAGCTTCTTTCACAAGAATCTGACCATTAGAACTTAACTGCCTTCTACGTCAATTTAGTCAACGGAGAGACAAGAGTAGAGAACCCCTCCACAAATATTTGTAATACCAAGCTAAGCCCAAGAAACTGCGAATCTCTGTTGGAGTAGTAGGTCTAGGCCAATTCTTCACGGTTGAAATTTTCTGAGGGTCAACCTCAATTCCTTCTCTAGAGACAACATGATCCAAGACTGTAACGGATTCCTCCTCTGGAAATTCATTCACAACAGGCACATACTCAAGTGTAGGTGCCTCAGCATCGGTGTCCGTAACCCAGACCAAATGGTAGATACATCCTTTATTAATCATCTTTGTGACCCTAAGGTATGAAACAAACCTACCCTTCGGCACCACATTATCCCCCTTCCATTCAATCACTGACTCAGTTGGAAATTCAAACCAAACAGTTGTGGTTCGATAATTGTATAACGTTAAAACTGGGCTAGCCCGATTTTACTATTTGACCGAGACTGGGAGATTGCATCGAAGGACGGCCTCGTAACGGAATACATTAAATCACGAGGATAAGGTACCGAGTTCAGAACTGAGGTACATGTCGAGATCGAGGCTAGTAGCGATCAAAGCCAAATGAGACAGACATAGAGCAAGATCGAAGATAGCATAATAACAAAAAAGCAAGATATTCGTGACTAGTCGAGGATCATGGTGTAAATCTCGGTGACTGGTCAAGGATCATGGCGTAACTCTCGGAATGGACCAACTAAGAAATGGTTAAGTAGCCAATCATGAGATTTCCTTCTGTAATTAGAATTATACCATAAGTGGAATTCCTCTACTATATAAATGGGGTTCTAATCATTTGTAGGACACTGTCGACAGATGCAAAAAAGTAATATAATTCACTTTCTCGTTTATACTATTATTCATCATCTTGTTATACTTTAATTGTTCTGACATCAACCAGTTCGAGGGTATCCACACTCGAGGGCTGAGTTCCATTCTAACACCGGTTTGCTTGACTTTATTGTTAATTTCTATTACCCATCCTCACATTTATCAATTAGTATTAGGTGAAATCACGTGTCCTTAGAACCATATTATAAGTTTAATTGTTATCCAATTTTAAGGATAAACAGTTTGGCGCCCACTGTGGGGCTAAGGATAATAGTGATTGCTTAATACTGATTTCGATAGCACACACTGCTTTACACTTGTTCTCATAAGAATCTTTGTTATGTGACAAGAAGCGCCTACACATGGTGACAACGACCTCAGATTTCACGGGGAAAATGAAAATATAGTCGCCCTAGGCATCGAGGCGCCTCAGGCTGACCTCGAGGGAGCACTAGTTGCAAATCTCGTTGATGTGAGATCACACATCGCCTTAAATGCAAATATGGGCGTTGATATCGAACGTAGCGTATGCAAGGAAGTTTGATCAGGTGGTTGAGGTGCGCAGGGCAGAGAAGATGGTGGAGTTAGCCTCGAATTAATATTCGAAATGTTACAGGCTCAACAAGCCGCTATAGCACAACTATAAAATCAACACCAAACATCGAGTAGGATCAAACTAGAAGTCGTCCACAGGACCGAGCCTGAGCCAGAAAGGTCGAACACCAACGAATCGGGGACTGACCGCGCCATTATGAAATTGCTCGAGGAGCTCACTAAATAGATTGAGTCGGGAGAAAAGAAAATCGAGGCAAATGACAAGAAAGTGGAGATATACAACTCTCGGGTTGACAAAATACCGGGGGAACCGCCGATTCTAAAGGGTATGGATTCAAAGAAATTCGTACAGAAGCCTTTCCCTCCGAGTGAGGCTCCGAAACCCATTCTGAAGAAATGCCGAATGCCAGAAATTCCTAAGTATAATGGGACCATCGACCCTAATGAGCATGTCACTTCTTATACATGCGCAATAAAAGGGAATGACTTGCAAGACGATTAGATTGAATATGTTCTACTGAACAGATTTGGAGAAACCCTATCAAAAGGAGCAATAATATGGTACCACAATTTGCCGCCTAATTCCATCGATTCCTTCGCCATGATTGCAGACTCCTTCGTAAAGGCACATACCAGAGCAATAAAGTTGCGACTAGGAAATCGAACCTCTTCAAGGTGAAACGAAAAGACAACGAAATGTTGAGGAATTCATATCTCGGTTCTAGATGGAACGCATGGAACTACCACCTGTCACATACGATTGGGCTGTTCAAGCTTATACTCAAGGTTTGAACGAATGAAGTTCGGTGGTATCACGCCAGCTAAAGCAGAATTTAATTGAATATCCAGCGGTAACCTTGGACGGTCAAAGATTAGGGTCGAGGATGATCAATTGGGGACCCCTTCCGGTTCCGATTATCCAAATAGGCCCGTCGGCAGAATTCAAAGGGATATCGACAGAGAACCCCGGTCGAGCAGAGATCGGTATCAACCAGACAATGCAGATCGTAGAAATAACAGCCCAGGATACAATCACATCCGAAATGGCCGAAGGAACGATCGCAGACAGAGCTCTCGAGGGCTCATGAGCAAAAGTGGCATCGATAAACATGCCAATTCCACAGAAGCACCACAATTATGAGAATACAACTTCAGCATCGACGCATCAGGTATTGTGTCATCTATTGGGAGAATCAAAAGTTACTAGATGGCCCAAACCCCTACAAACCGATCCATCCCAAAGGAACACCAATCAAATATGCAAATACCATTGTACACATGGTCATAAAACCGAAGACTGCAGACAACTAAGGGAGGAGGTGGCCCGTCCATTCAATGAGGGTCACCTTCGAGAATGCTTGAGCTATCGAGCTAAAAGCCATTTCAGAGACAGGGATGCAAATAGTTGGTGGGGTCGATATTCCACAAATGCCCATGTTCAAACACACTAAAGTATCAATCACCATGGAAAAATCAACTCGAGGCTATGTCCTAGAAGGCACTTTATCATTCAATGATGGGGAAGCAGAAGGGATCTCACAACCCCACAATAATGCTTTGGTAATCTCTATCCTTATGAATAAAATTAAGGTTAACGTGTTTTAATTGATCCAGGAAGCTCGGTCTGATCAAACCCGTAGCTCTAATCGTACCCGCAGCTCAGATTCCCAATGGCTTCAACATGGCGAGTGAAACAACTAAAGGATAAATCATCCTACCAGTAAATGTAGCTGGAACTATTCAAAAAACAAAGTTCCATGTGATCGAGGGTGATATGAGATACAACGCACTACTCGGAAGACCTTGGATTCACAACAGGAGGGTGATCCCCTCAACCCTTCACCAAATGTTGAAGTTCCAAACTCTGGATTGAGTAAAAACGGTGCATGGGGAATATCATGCTTCCAAAGAGATGTTCGCGGTTGACGAAGTAATACCGGTATACGTGCTTTCGTCAACAAAGGGATCGGAGTCTGATGGAAAATAGAAAGCTAAATAGCAACCATAGCCACCAGGTTTGACTCAGTCGGGGAAGCAGGGAACGGACAAGGACGATGAGTACTGGATCGCTCGATCCTTCATAATCCCAGAGGATTCCGATGCCACCAAATCGACAGTCAAGGAACTGGAGCAAGTCATACTGATCGAGCATCTACCCGATCGAAAGGTATACCTGGGTACGGGGTTAACCCCCAAGCTTAGGGAAAAGCTCGTTAAATTTCTTATCAATAATATGGATTGTTTTGCTTGGTCCCACCTAGATATGGCAGGGATCCCGCCGGAAATCCCTACACATCGACTGAGCTTGGACCCGAAATTCCGTTCAGTAAAACAAAAGAGAAGGCCCCAGTCCAAGGTAAAACATGCATTCATCAAGGACGAGGTAACCAAACCTCTCAAAATAGGATCCATTCGGGAGGTAAAATGTCCCGAATGGTTAGAAAACGTAGTCGTAGTCCCTAAAAAGGAAAATAAACTTAGAATGTGCGTAGATTATAAAGATTTAAACAAAGCATGTCCTAAAGACTCTTTACCTCTACCGAATATCGATCGCATGATCAATGCCACGGCCGACCATGAGATCCTTAGTTTTCTCTATGCCTACACCGAGTACAATCAAATACAAATGAACCCGGAGGATCTGGAAAAGACTTCGTTCATCACTAAGTTCGGCACCTATTATTATAATGTAATGCCGTTTGGACTAAACAATGCTTGTGCCACTTATCAACGCTTAGTAAATCGAATGTCCGAAGAGCAAATAGGTGAGTCAATGGAGGTTTATATTGACGATATTCTAGTTAAGTCCCTGCTAGCAAAGGCCCATTTGACACATTTGCACGAGACCTTCGATATACTAAGGAAATACAACATGAAACTCAACCCGGAGAAATGTGCATTCGGGGTCGGCTCAGGCAAGTTCCTCCGCTTTATGGTATCAAATCAGGGTATAGAAATCAACGCCGATAAGATCAAGGCAATCGAAGACATCACAATCGTGGACACTGTTAAGGCCGTACAAAGATTAACAGTGTGCATAGCCTCCCTAGGCCGATTCATCTCGGGTTCTTCAGATAGAAGTCACAGGTTCTTCTCACTGCTCAAAAAGTAGAACAATTTTGCATGGACCACGGAATGCCAACAAGCATTAATAGAATTAAAGCGGTACCCCTCGAACCAGCCACTTCTTCATACTCCGAAAGCGGACGAGCAACTCTACTTGTACTTAGTAGTCTCGAAAATCGCGGTAAGTGAGGTCCAAGTTCGAGAAGAGCAAGGTACGCAATTTCCTGTTTACTATGTTAGTCGAACTTTAGGTGAGGTCGAGAACCGGTACCCAGACTTGGAACAATTAGCGCTTTCCCTAATAAGCGCCTCTAGGAAATTAAAAGCATATTTTCAGTATCACCCAATCTGTGTGGTGACTACTTAACCCCTTCGCAATAGTTTGCATAAGCCCGAACTTTCGGGCCGATTGGCCAAATGCGCTGTCGCGATCAATGGGTACGATATCGAGTATCAACCCCGAACGGCCATCAAGTCTCAAATCTTAGCAGACTTTGGGGCCGACTTTATGCCAGCCCTTGTACCCGAGGTCGAAAAGGAACTAATAATAAAGTCGGGTACATCATCGGAGGTGTGGACCCTCTTCACAGACGGTGCTTCGAATGTGAAGGGGTCCGGGTTTGGCATCGTTTTGAAGCCGCCCTCGGGTAATACAATTACACAAGCTATCAAACTGCCAAGTTAGAAAGCAATATAATTCTCTTTCTCGTTTATACTATTGTTCATCAGATTGTTATACTTTAATTGTTCGGGAATCAACCAGTTGGAGGGTATCCAAACTCGAGGGATGAAATCACATGTGCTTAGAACCATATTATAAGTTTAATTGTTATCAATTTTAAGGGTAAACAATAGTCAAGCTTAGCGAAACATGAGTAAAGCTAATCCATCCCCATTATTACATCAAAATCAACCATGCCCAATTCAATTAGATCGGCCATGGGGTATCGACCACGTACCGTGACAACACAAACCCTATAAACCTGCGTGGCCACAATAGACTCACCAACCGAAGTAGATACAGAGAACGACTCATGGAGCTATTCCAGTTCTATCCCAAATTCCATAGCAACATAAGGAGTAACATAGGATA
The DNA here is from genome assembly GCA_000715115.1 of Nicotiana otophora. Taxonomy (NCBI): domain Eukaryota; kingdom Viridiplantae; phylum Streptophyta; class Magnoliopsida; order Solanales; family Solanaceae; genus Nicotiana; species Nicotiana otophora. The sequence goes on from AWOL01S0056594.1 coordinate 78,017, forward strand.
AAATGGAACTAGGATCAATAAGAGCATACACATCATGAGATTAGACGGTTAATATATCTATGACAACATCTGGAGAAGACTCTGAATCCCGATGCCTCCGCATAGCATAAAATCTGTTGGGTCCTTTCGAACTATGTGCACCACCCCTAGCTGCACCACGCCCTGCAGGTGCTGGAGTGCCTCGAGCTGGAGGAGGTGTTGTACATGTAGTAGCTGCAGAGTTAACTGGCTGCGCCGCACCTCTGCCCATGATCCGACGGGACGAGTGACAATCCATCTGAATGTGACCCCTCACACCGCACCCTTAGCATATAGGTAGGTCCATGAAGCAGACCCCAAAGTGCATCCTCCCACACTTAAGGCATGGGGGCCTCCACTGCTGCTAGAATCTCCCTCCATGCCGACCTTGCTGGTGGGGTCCCCTGTTGCCCTGACTGGGCCCGGATGGTGATGCACTCATCGAACACTGAGCGAATGACTGAGATGGCCCTGATGACCCTCCCCTAAGTGCCAACCTACCACCACCAGAAGAACCACCCAGTTGCCCGCAGTTCGGCCTTTCTACTACCCTCACGCTCCCTTCTATTTTTCACTTTACGATCCTCTGTAGCGTGAGCAAACACCACCATCTTCCCATAGTTCGTATCAGAATTCAAGGCAGCTGTAGTGTCCTCATGAATAACAAAGGGGCTAAGGCCCTAGACAAACCGGTGCACCCTAGCTTCCACAGTAGGCAACATATAAATAGCATATTTGGACAGACGCGTAAATTCCATATGGTACTCCCACACATTCATGCTACCCTGCTTCAGGCTCTCAAAATCAGCGGCATGGGCCACCTTAGTCTCGAGAGCCAAACAATGATCCATAAAAGCATCGGTGAACTCACTCTACCTCGCCGGAGGGCTCCCCTCATCACGGGAATCCTCCCACATCTCAAACCAAGAATAGGCCACCCCTTTTAAGCGGTAAGAGTCCAACTCCACTCCCTGCATCTCAGAAGCACGCATAACTCGGAGGGTCTTGTGCATCTCATCAATGAAGTCCTAGGGTCCTCCTCAGGATCAGTACCTATGAACACTGGAGGATCCATCTGGAGAAACCTGTTCACCCTGGAACTGGCGGAATCCCCTGGCTAATTAGAAGAAGTATGCGCAACATTTGATCTCTGGGCCTGGGAGGCTACTATCTAAGCCAACATATATATGGATCCCCTTAGATCCTCATCAGAAACAACGGGACAAGAAGCTGGAGCTGGAGGTAGAACTGGAATGTCGCTTGGAGGGACCGTTGCACCCTCAGTAGGTATAGGAACTAGTGTAGGTTGCGCAGGGATAGTAGATTCCGGTAGTGTAGTAATTGGGGAAATATCCTCACCCCTCGGGTGCTCACCTGCATCATCAAATATCGAATCAACTGCCACTTCTGGGGTGACAGTGGTTCATTGGCTAGTTCTTGCCTTTTTCCTAGGTGCCATGTACTGAAAGTTACAGTAAAGCACAAGTTAAAGAAGGAACAATCTTACAATCAGCCTTATCGCACAATCGATAACATCAAAGAAGGGTATTATTCCTAAGTTCCCAAGTAACCTCCTAATTATAGATGTGGTCGACAACACAACGATAAGAAGGACTCTACTAGACACGGCTCTGAGACATCCTAGGATACTTTAAAACATTATGCTTTGATACCAAGTTCGTCATGCCCTAACTTCAGGGAGCACGACTGGCGCTCAACTGAGACAACCCGGCCGAGCAAGCCAAATAAACAGAATATAAACTTTATTGATTAATTCCGCAAGGGTTCATGAACAACACTAGTTCTATCTATATTATATACTTCATTTATATGTCTCCAAAACAAAACATTTCATAACCATCATTTTACAGTGGAAGCATGAGATACGATTACCACATTATTAGTTTAACTTTACCACACTAATACACATTCCACACTATATCTACAAAGCCTCTAATAGATATAAAAGAGTACAATGATGGTGCTGGCAACAAGGGTCTGGCCATACCTCAAAACATAATACATACAGAACAAAAGATGCACAACACCGAAAAGAAGTGGGGCTCACCAAGTCAGTTGAGAGAAGAGTGTACTGCTATCACTGGTCAATGTCTTCCGCTATAGAACCACCTGCATTCATTAAAGATGCAGCGCCCCCGACAAAAGGGACGTCAGTACATGTCCAATAATACTAGTCTGAAAACCAAACACCTATTCAAGGACTTGGATATACCACATGAATTATGGTAACAATAAACAGGCTTAACTAGCCGTTAATGCCAAAACGAATTTATTAAGAGATTTCAATAACATTTATAAATTTTAAGTCGTGGATCCTCTACAACTTTCTTTACACAGAGCGGCCATGCCGCCTCACCCCAATGTATGCAGGTGGAGGTGCAATCACAATACCAGGAACTCTGCACAAAGTAGCCCCGCCTCCTCAGCCCAATGTATACAGGTGGAGGTGTACTCACAATACCACAACACTACACAAAGCGGCCCCGCCGCCTCACCCCAATATATGCGGGTGGAAGTGTACTCATAATACCACAACACTACACAAGGAGGCCCCGCCACCCCACCCCAATATACGCCGGTGGAGTTTTATTCACAATACCACAATATTGGGTCCCAAAACTATAATAGTTTGTACAAAAGTATTCCCTTTCAAATCAACTATTTGGCACCTTTGGCCTTAGCAGTGTAAGTTCATAAGGTTTCATCATATAAGAAATTAATGCTTAATCACATTGATTTCTTACCATACCTTCATCCCACAAAGGGTATAACATAATTAAGTCACAATAGAAAATCTTTAACACATGCGAGTTCGGACACGTTATGCAATTTGCGAATCAATTTACTGATTTGAACATCCCACATATATAGCGTTTCAAGTTCGACTACACATGAAAGAATTTTACAAGGGTTCTGCAATTCCGATACTAGAAGATGAATTTAGCCTTCATACCTCACTCGAGCTTCCTTAAACTCTAAAATGTTCCGGAAATCTTAGCAACTTCGATCAATTTCATAAATATAACAAATTGAACAAAATACATTAGGAGGATGATCATGGTTCCAGCTCATTTGAGCATTTTATCAAACAGTAGGTGTGCATTAAGGTTTCAAGGTCATCCTATGGTGGATTCGATAATCCCACAACCCATTATCAACCATTTTTAGCTCAACAATCTTCCTACACCCCTTGATAACACATGCATGAAAAATGAACAACTTGCACACCCAAATATTTCCTTACTAATTACCTATATTTAATTGAATTTCGAAATTGAGAGTTAGGGTGTAGAATTTTACATCTAGGATCAAGACCTAGTGAGTTTCCCTTGTTAATCTTCCAAGATTTGAGCAAGAATTGAAGAACAAATTTTTGAGGAACCCTCTCCCACTCCAAAGCTCTCTCTCACTCTCAAAATACCATGTTTGTACTTATGACATGGTCCATAGCGTCCATATAATAGAATAGGGTCGGGTTTATAAAAACCCAAAAAAAAAGAATCTCCGGAACCCAATCCGCAGTCGCATATGCAACCGCATAGTGCTGTTGTGATCCGCAAAATAGGCCGTGGAATGTCCCTCCGGAACTGGGTAGCTCTGCCTGGGTATGTGGTCCACATATTGTTTCTGCGGTCGCAAAGCGGACCGTAGAATCTCCTTCCAGAATTCCTCATGTCGATCCTGCGATGCAATCTGTGGCCCACAAAACAATTCTGCGGCCGCATAATGGACCACACATTTTGCTCAAGTTCCTGCTTCACTTTGCGGCCATTCTGCGGCTGCATAGTGGGCCGCAGAAATGTCTTTTTTTGCCAACATTTTTCTTAAACTCCCTAGCACATTGTTCGACCCAAAAAGTTCATACAGAACCTCGGGTTTTAGGTGAAATTTTACCATCACCAAACATATTATCCTACTTCGCCACCACGGAACCCCGGGTTTTAGGTGAAATTTTACGGGGTCTTATAGTTCCCAACTCGTGGAGAAGAGCGCTCTAAAAGTATAAAGTAAACAGAATACCTCGATCCGAGATGATAGACACATGTAATCCATGCAAGAAGACAATTTCTTTGATGTAGATCTTATCCAACTGCTCTGAAGTGTAGGAAGTCATGATCGAAATGAAATGCACAGACTTGCTTAGTCTATCCATAATGACCCAAACAATGTCTAATCTCTTAATGTTCGTGGCAATCCTACCACAAGATATATAGTAATGTGCTCATGCTTCCACTCCGATATCTCAATCTTCTGAAGCAAACCACCTTGTCTCTGATGCATATACTTGACATCTGGAAATTCAAACACCGTGCAAGATATCCAACAATGTCCTTCATCATCCTTGACCACCAATAATGCTACTTCAATGCACGATAAATCTTCGTAGCACCTGGATGAATATAATACCGCAAACTATGAGCCTCCTCAAGAATCAACTCCTCAACCCATCCATATTAGGAAAACAAATCTGACCCTACAGTCGCAATGCACCTTCATCACTAATAGTCACCTCCTTAGCATTTTCTCGCAACATCGTGTCCTTAAGGACAAGACAATGGGGATAATCATACTAATGAGCCTTGATGCGCTCAACCAATGATGACTGCGCAGCAACACAAGCGAGAACTTGGCCAAGGTCTGAACATCCATAGCCAAAAGTACTTCGTAACTCCCCATACTCTCTACCTTTTTACTCAGAGCATCCGATACCACATTCGCCTTTACTAGGTGATACAAGATAGTTATATCACAATCCTTCAAAAACTCCAACCATCTCCACTTCCTCGAGTTCAGATCTTTTTGCTTGAATAGATGCTAAGACCCCAATGGTCTATATACACCTCACAGGACGATAGTAACCAGCCAAACCTAGGAAACTCCTAATCTCAATAGTAGTAAATGGTCTAGGCTAATTCTGAACTGCCTCAATCTTCTTCAGATCCACCTTGGCCCTATCACTAGATACTAGGTGGCTCAAGAATGCCACTAAGTCTAACCAAAACTCGTGGTTGGAGAACATAGCATACAACTCCTGTTCCCTAAAGGCTGAAGCACAATCCTCTAATGTTGATCGTGCTCCTTCCTACTACGGGAATATACCAAGATATCATTAATGAACACAATGACAAAAGAATCCAAATAAGGGTAAAACACATTGTTCATCAAATGCATGAAGGTTGTTGGGAAATTAGTTAACCAAAAGACATTACCAAAAACTCATAATGCCCCTAATGAATCCTGAAAACCGTCTTATGGATTTATTAAACTTTGATCTTCAACTGGTGGTACCTCGATCCGAAGTCAATCTTTGAGAAATACCATTGAAATGTGAAGTTGATCAAATAATTGATCAATGCGTGCCAATGCATACTTTTGTTTGATACTAACCTCGTTCAACTGCCGGTAGTCAATACTCTTTCTCGTAGACCCATCCCTTTTCATAGGAAACAACATTGGCGCACCCCATGTGACACACTAGGCCTCATCACCCTTTTATCCAACAACTCTTTTAACTGCTCCTTCAATTCCTTCAACTTAGCTGGAGTCATGTGATATGGTGAAATAGTGATAAGCTAAGTGTCTGGTGCCAAATCAATACCAAAATCAATATCCCTATCATGTGGCATACCTAGTAGGTCTATAGGAAACACATCTAGATACTGTCTCACAACTGGAGCTGACACAATAGTAGGAGTATCAACTCTAACATCTCTGACAAGAGCTAGATACGCCAAACGTAATTTCTAAACCATTTGTTGAGCCTTCAAAAATGAGATAACGTTGCTAGTAGCATGACCAAGAGAACCCCTTCATTCTAACCTCAGCAACCCCAGCATAGCCAATGTCATTGTCTTAGTGTGGAAATTTAATATAGTATGGTATGGAGATAACCAATCCATACCCAAGATAATATCAAAGTATACCATATCTAATAATAGAAAGCCTGATCTCGTCTCAAAATCACATATAGTGACCATGTAGGTGTAAGGCCCCGTAAAATTTTGTAAAAGAAAAAAAATAATGTTAATAATGTTTCGTGGCGCCAAATTGGTTTTACGTGTTGTGTATTATAGAATCACTCTGCGGAACCCATAATGGACGCAGAGTGAGGAAGTTAATTGGGCCAATCTGAATGAAATTTTGCGGTCGACTATGCGACTGCATAACTATTCTACGATTAATTATGCGACCGTAGAACAGGTCTGCAGGCTGTATAGTGACCGAAGACACGTACAGGTTTTTGGCTAATTTGGTCGCCCATTATGCGACCGATATGCGGTCCGCATATCGATTATGCAATCGCAGACCTTGTTCCGGAGCTTCATTTTTGGGGTTTTTAAACCCACTCCTATTTCGTTAAAACACACCCCATGGACCATTTTGAGCATATTTTCTGATATGTTTAGAGTGAGAGAGAGAGGGTCCTAGAGGGAGAAGTGATCTTCATCAAATTGTTCTTCAATTCTCACTTAAATCCTGAATATTGTCAAGAGAGGCACCTAGGTCTTCTTCCTAAGAGGTAAGATTCTATCACCCAAACTCTTAATTTCAAAATGTAACTAGAATGGGCCAGTAGTAAAGTAATTCATGGGGATGGGAGTGCTTACCTTTCATGCATGTATCCTTATAGTATGTGGGAAGATGGTGAGGTAATAATGGTAGAGAGTGGGTTGGAAAATGATGAAATCTTCCACAAAAGAGCCTTAAAACATTGATGCACACCTAGTGTTTGATAGTATGCTCAAATAAGCTAAAATCATGTTCATCTTCCTAATTTTGATTCAATTTTGTTATATTGCTTAAATAGATTGAAGTTGCTAATATTCCTGAATATCTTAGAGTTTTAAGAAGCTCAATTGAGGTATGTTGGCTAAACCCCATTCTCCTTAGAATTGAACCCCACGGTATTCATTTGATTGGAGTAAGCTCTTGATCATTATAGAATTGGTAATTTTTAATGTGTCTTTGTTGAAGGATGTAAGTTCATTATTTATTCCAAAGGCTTCATCAAGTTATCTTGTTATTTGAAGATGTGTTAAAAAATATGGAATGTGTGTTAGACCTGTTAAGACTTCATGTCAACATTGTGATAAAAAGTCGTTATGCCAAATTGTATGAAAAGCCTCTATGTGCCTGAGATTCCCAAATTGCTCATATGTGAATTTAGAGTCTTAATGGGAAACCTTATTGTTGTTGATAATGATAATGATATTTAATGGGTCTGGAACTATGAAATACGACCAAGTGCCAAGAAAGACTTTGTAATCATAATCACTAGTGCCAACGAATTAAAAGTATATGAAAGAAGTACGATGTGAGATGATTGACTGAAAAAGGTAATGTCTCAAATGAGATGGCCTAGCCGATCGGGCCGAGATCGGACTTCGTGTAAGAACACGATGGTATTGTGGATGAAATTAAAATGAAATTGTGATAATGTCTCAATTGAGATGGCCTAGCCGATTGGGCCGAGATCGGACTACGTGTAAGAACACGGTGGTATTGTGGATGAAATTATAATGAAATTGTGGTAATGTTTCAAATGAGATGGCCTAGCCGATCGGGCCATGATCAGACGCCATGATGCACACATGGTGGTACTATGCCCGAAATTATAATGAAATTGTGGCAATATCTCAGATAAGGCGGCCTAGCCGATCGGGCCGAGATCGGACTCCGTGTAAGAATACGGAGGTATTGTGAATTGTGGAACATCGGTACTAAAGGTCACCCAACCTAATAATATGGAAACTGTCTTGAAAATGTATATGATCCTTGACTTGTTGTTTTACTATTACTTGAAGCCCTTATTGAATTCTTAACTGTTCCTTTTGTATTATTAATCATTCTATTGAGTTGGTGTTTAGCTATACATACTGGTGCTATTGGACGGTACTAACATCCCTTTTGTCGGGGGCGCCGCATCTTTAAATGGATGCATGTGGTTACATAGCAGGTAGTGCGGATCACAGATAGTGCTACATCCTCTTCTCAGTGGACTCGATGAGCCCCATTTCATTCCGGGGTCATGTATTTTACCTTTTGTTTATATTATGGTCTGTTTTGATGTATATCCGGGGCCTTGTTGCCGGCACCATCTTTACTCTCTTTTGTATCTTTAGAGGTTCCATAGACACTATGTGGGTTGTATGTGGGTGTTGGTAATGTTAAACAAGTAATGTTGTGTTTGATCACTTGTTCCACTTGAACTTTAAGAAATGTGTATTTTTGGATTTAAAAGCGCAATGACTAATGAAATGATTTAGGATTGTATGAATGAGACTCATACTATATAATTAATAAAATCACGTCTTCTCTCCATCATGGGTTAATTGGGAATGAAGTATCTAACAGGCTTGCTCGGCCGGGTTTACTTAGTTGACCACCGGTCGTGCTTCCCGTGGATGGTGCGTGACAAACTTGGTATCAGAGCCTAAGGTTTTAAAGTGGATGTCTCGGAGCCGTGTCTGGTAGAGTCCTTCTTATCAGTGTGCTGTCGACCACATCTATAAGTTGGAGGCTACTTGGACATTTAGGAACAATACCCTTCTTTGATATTATGGATCGTGCGATGAAACTAATTGTGCAACTATTCCTCCTCTAACTCGTGCATTCCTTTAACGTTCATTATATGGCACCTAAAAAGAGAGCAAGAACTGGCCAAAGAGCCAACGCTACCTTTGGAGTGGCAGTTGACCCTTTATTTGATGATGCGGGTGAACACCCGAGGGGTGAGGATAATTCCCCGACTGCTACACTACATGATTCCACTACACCGGCCCAAGCCACACTAGTTCCTACACCTACTGAGGGTGAGACGGTTCCCCTACCTGACATTCCGATTCCACCTCAATCCCCAGCTTCCGGCTCTGGTATTTCCGATGGGGATCTTAGGGGAGCTATTCAGATGCTGACTCAGATAGTGGCTTCTCAGATGAACAGGTTTATGTAGTTGAATCCTCCGAAGTTCATGAGTGCTAATCCCGAGGAGGACCCACAGGACTGCATTGATGAGATGCATAAGACTCTCCGGGTTATGCGCGCTACTGAGACGGAGGGAGTGGAGTTGGCCGCCTACCGCCTGAATGGGGTGGCATATTCTTGGTTTGAGCGGTGGGAGGACTCTCGGGAGGAGGGGAGCCCTCCAACAAGATGGAGTGAGTTTGCGGATGCCTTTATAGACCATTTCTTGACTGCCGAGGCTAGGGCAGCCCATGCCGTAGAGTTTGAGAATCCTAAGCAATGGAGTAGGAGTGTGTGATAGTATCACATGGAGTTCACGCGCTTGTCAAAATATGCTATTCATATGTTGCCTACTATGGAGGCTAGAGTGCGCCGGTTTGTGCAGGGCCTTAGCCCTTGGTTATCAATGAGGCCACTACAGCTGCCTTGAATTTAGACATGAACTATGGGAAAATGGTATCATTTGCTCAAGCTACAGAGGACCGCCAGTTGAAGAACAAAAGGGAGCGAGAGGGTACCAGTAAGGCCTGTTCTGCGGGCAACTTTGGAGAGTCATTTGGTGGGGGAAGATCAGCTTTCAGGGGAGGGTCATCGGGGCTAACCCAGTTTCATGCTCAGTCTTCAACCAGTGCACCGCCAGTGGGGCACAGTCAGCAGCAGGGGAGTCACTTCAGGCCCAATCAGGACAGTAGGGGACCCCACCATCAGGGTTGATCAAGAGGGAGACTCCCGCAGCAGCGGAGGACCCCATGCCCCAGGTGTAGGAGGATTCACTCGGGGATTTGCTACATAGACTTACCTATATGTTACGGGTGCGGATTGAGGGGTCATATTCTGTCATGCCCCGAACCTCGGAGTGAGGCCAGCACCCGGTGCCTCACCTAACCTGGCGTACCAAATTGCGACTAAGGGACTCGGAACATAT